>MJUU01044183.1:99138-116775 GCA_002080025.1 Modiolus philippinarum | reverse complement strand
TTTTTTTCATATTTACACCAATGGGCATATTGGAACCTTAGTTTAACTTTGGCCTCTTTATATACTACCTATATAATAAAGGTTCAGGTTAGTGGTACAGGCTCTTGAGAACATAAAATTTGTTTCTAAATGCTTACAGATATTTGGTATGTCATTCTGCTTCAGTGAGTTGCAGATCGAATTTGAGGTTTGTTTTATTTCTCTGATTTTGAAGAAATTAGTTTTCATTTGCAGCTATTACCTAAAAGATACCTTCAGATGAATATGTTTTTTTTTTATATACTTAGAGAATCCAGTGTGTTTCTTTGAATTTGTGTTAAATCCAGACTCATTTGGTCAGACCATAGAAAATATATTTTATACATCATTTTTAATAAAGGTAAGATTTTGTATTAATCAAAGACCTTTCAGTTTTTCAGATTTATTTTACAATATACATGTAAAAACAAAATTAGCCCTGTTGACATAATGTCAAATGGGCAAATTCATTCATTAAATCAAGTTGGAAGGTCTATTAATATTGTAAAATAAATCAAATAAAAAGTTGAAAACTTGAATTTGATACACATTATCATGAGTATTTCTTGATTTAATGATATGCTGGATGTAACAGTTATATTTACAGCTTATTGTGTGTTTCTCTCTGAAAAATGAAGTATTTGACAATTAAAATCAGGTTCATTCAGATAATAATTTCTACAAAATAAAAATATTTAAATATTTTGTAATTCAAATAAGAATGTCGCACATGTATATCTGAAGTACACTGTTGGGCCTCACACTAAATTACTGAGGCCACAGTGTAAAATAGTCTGGTAGACTTCACAGTACTGTTTAAGATCTAGGCACTGACTAACTTTCTTTGTTGCTGGTCTCAAGTATTTTGAGAAATGGACCGACAAGTTAACTTAACCAAAATCACTCAAGGTTGACCATACATATGTCATTAGGGCATATTGCCTAGCTGATGATGCATTACTGTCCAAGATCTACCTATTGATCTACTCTCATTGTTTTATCACAAATAGTATCTAATAAATTGACCTAAATGAAATACTTAACTAGACATGGATGTAGAAATGTACCAACAGAATAGCTACCATATACACCTGGTTATAAAAATTAAGAGCTGCTTATTACAAACTTTGAGTTTATATCAAAAGATTTAATAATATACCTGTGAATTTTTAATGTAAACATGTTATGATTAAATATTGATTATCCTCCAAATTACTTTCAGGATGGCTTGGCAAAAGTATCCTTGGATGAAGATAATCTACCATTAATTGGTAACTATTAATTTATTTGGTTATAGTTCCTCTACTGGCAGAAAGGGGCTTTTGGTTTGCACTCTGTGAGTTCCTTAGTTGCACACATATTATCACAACTTTTTTTTATGCCCTTGAAGCAAATATGAAAAAGTAAGGAAATGAGGTAAATGTCCAGGGCATTTATATTGTAGTTTGACACTTATCTGTCTTTGTGTCATCCTGTAACGAGCAGTTTTCCAGACTTTTGTCAAGGATGGCTTGATTAGATATTTTGTATTTGAGTTAACCCTTATCAATAGGGCCTGTAAGTCTGGTACAATTTTGGAACCTCTGGAATCAAAAATTCTACCCAGAATTTTCATTTTAAACAAAGATACATGCATATGACGTTTCAAACAAAAATTAGAACGTCATAATCCAGACGTCATGTTTTGGCGGGAAGCGTTTTCCAATTGCTAGTTTATTGTAAATTCTTGTGAGTCACATGGCAAGACTTACAAATGCTTTTACAGATCTAGTTTGATTTTTGTCTAGATTCATCAGTTAAATATGAAGGAGTTATTGCCCGTTGCACCTTTCAAAACTTAATGAAATAAGAGAATTTAGTAATATTAAAACCACTTCAGATATTATCTGTATATTTGACTTTTCCTTGAAAAATAACAGATTGAATGTAAATTTTTCTTGATTACTGTTCTGATGCAACCATTGCAGATATTGAGCTTTCATTTGTGATTTGAGTCTACCACCATTAGTTACAAATGAAGATTGAGTTTTTCCGCTTGCCTTGTCATCCATTTTTATAGATACACTGCATAAAATTAATAATTATAATTCAGATTTGATGCTGCAGCAATATTTATTTCTTTCACAACTAGGTAATTCTTGTATCTAATATTTACACAAAATTTATCACTTAGTGAAACTTTCATGCTATCGTTTCATTGGCCTTTCGTATGATTTAGATAACTTTTCAGCTGTGCTTCATTGGTTGTTTGAGGGGTTACAATGTCATGGAAATTCTTTTGATATTTTTATTTCCATGATCATTTCTTTATGTGGGCCACATTACTGTTGATTTTATAGAAAAGAAGAAAAAATAAAAAATGGGCTTTGGGTGTACACATATGTTTGACAGAAAAAAAGGCAAAACCAGCAGTATCAAAAGCTTTTTGCATCAAATATTGCAATTGAATAATGAATTGTCTATTCAGATTTTGAATCAATCACTTTTGTATATCATTACTTTACAAATAATTTTTATACCCCCCATGAACGAAGTTCAGGGGGGTATATAGGAATCACTCTGTCCGTCTGTCCGTCTGTCTGTCTGTGATAGCAAACAATTTTTCATAACAGTTTTCTCAGTAACTACTCATCACTGCAACTTGAAATTTTGCATGCAAGTTTATAATGGTGTCCTATACTGCAAGTAGTGATTTCAGGATTGCCAGACATCTACTTCCTGTTTACCGATTTAGTTAATTTTCAAGGTCTTTTGTCAATTGTAGAAAATTTTCGTAACAGTTTTCTCAGTAACTACACATCACTGCAACTTGAAATTTTGTATGCAAATTTAGAATGATATCCTATACTGCAAGTAGCGATTACAGGATTGACGGACATCTACTTCCTGTTTACCGGCTTAGTTAATTTTCGAGATCTTTTGTCAATCGTAGAAAATTTTCGTAACAGTTTTCTCAGTAACTACTCATCACTGCAACTTGAAATTTTGTATGGAAGTTTATAATGATGTCCTATACTGCAAGTAGCGATTACAGGATTGCCCGACATCTACTTCCTGTTTACCGACTTAGTTAATTTTCGAGGTCTTTTGTCAATCGTAGAAAATTTTCGTAACAGTTTTCTCAGTAACCACTCATCACTGCAACTTGAAATTTTGTATGCAAATTTAGAATGATGTCCTATACTGCAAGTAGCGATTACAGGATTGCCGGACATCTACTTCCTGTTTACCGACTTAGTTAATTTTCGAGATCTTTTGTCAATCGTAGAAAATTTTCGTAACAGTTTTCTCAGTAACTACTCATCACTGCAACTTGAAATTTTGTATGCAAGTTTATAATGATGTCCTATACTGCAAGTAGCAATTACAGGATTGACGGACATCTACTTCCTGTTTACCGGCTTAGTTAATTTTCGAGATCTTTTGTCAATTGTAGAAAATTTTCGTAACAGTTTTCTCAGTAACTACTCATCTATGCAACTTGAAATTTTGTATGCAAGTTTATAATGATGTCCTATACTGCAAGTAGCGATTACAGGATTGCCGACTATCTACTTCCTGTTTACTGGGAATTGTGCAGTTATAACTATTTTAGTGACAAATTATATTGGGGATCTTCTACATGGGGAGTGGGGGGTATCATTTTATGGCCGTCCAGGCCACAGTACCTCTAGTTAAAATTCAAAGCAACTGTGTTGGTCATGTTTATTGCACAATAGGACAAAGTTGTCAAATTTTTATGAAGCCAATTTACATAGTTCCCTACTGTCTCTAATAAAACAAATTGTGTAAACAAAGATATAAGATGCAACTTTATGCAGATTATTATACCCCCGCTACATAGTAGTGGGGGTATACTGGTTTACCTCCGTTCGTTCGTTCGTTCGTTCGTTCGTCCGTTCGTTTGTCCGTAACCACACTTTTCTCAGCAACTACTTTACAGAATGAAATCATATTTTGGCAAAAGCTTTCTCATGATGGTCCGATGTGTATATACAGATTTCAAGGTTACCGCATAAGTACTTCCTGTTTGACGAGACTTCATTGTTTTTTTATGTTGTACAGCATATGGAATTTTTCGTCACAATTTTTTCTAAAACTGTAAGAGGGATNTGCAACTTGAAATTTTGTATGCAAGTTTATAATGATGTCCTACACTGCAAGTAGCGATTACAGGATTGCCAACTATCTACTTCCTGTTTACTGGGAATTGTGCAGTTATAACTATTTTAGTGACAAATTATATTGGGGATCTTCTACATGGGGAGTGGGGGGTATCATTTTGTGGCCGTCCAGGCCACAGTACCTCTAGTTAAAATTCAAAGCAACTGTGTTGGTCATGTTTATTGCACCATAGGATAAAGTTGTCAAATTTTTATGAAGCCAATTTACATAGTTCCCTACTGTCTCTAATAAAACAAATTGTGTAAACAAAGATATAAGATGCAACTTCATGTCAATAAGCCAGATGTTTTTTTCATGTCAATAAGCCAGAGGTTTACTTGACCACGATTGTGCCGACAGAATAAATCCTTTTTTAGCTCACCTGGCTATGCCAGGGTGAGCTTTTGCCATCACTTGGCGTCTGTCGTCCGGCATCCATCGGCTGTCGTCTGTCCTTCCGTCCGTCTGTCTGTCGTAAACTTTTTTTGAAAAATCTTCTCTGAAAGTACTGGGCCAATTTAATCCAAACTTGGCCTGGGTCAGCTCCAGGGTATTTAGTTTTAAAAATATGTTCGGTTAGTATGCTGACCAAACAACATGGCCACTGTTACTAAAAATAGGACATAGGGGTAAATTGCTGTTTTTGGCAAATAACTCAAAAACTGTTGCAGATATCAGAAATCTAAACCAGGTATAATTGTTCAGAATGCTGAGATCTATCTGCCCTGCAATTTTTAAGAAAATCGGAAAATCAGTCTCAGAGTTACAGCCCTTTTTCCGTAAAATTTTCAAAATTTATGCATTTTATATTTTGTATTTCAAAAACTGTAACAGATAGAGGTGAAAGTTTATAAGAAAAATGTTCAGCATATCAAGATCTATATGCTCTGAAATTTTTAAGAAAATCCAAATGCCTATGTAGAAGTTATTGACTGTTTTTCACCAAAAAAAAAAAATTCAGTGCCATATATGGTTATCGATTATTTCCCTTTAAATTCTGTTTTCAAATCTTCTTTGGTTTACTTTTCTCTTTTAAGGTTTAGAGAAATTTCCTGCTATCACTTTATTAAAAAAATTATTTGTTACTTAAACCATTGTTGTGACGTCATCTATTGTATTAATTGTGGATTCTTTTTAAAGAACCCACGGTTTACTCTCTATTGTTTTCTCTAATTTAAAGTTTATAAACGTCCCGAGGGAAATGTATGTTTACTACATTTCACTGCGATCTGATTGTCCAATTAAGGAAATAGTTTTGTTCGCATCAAGTGTTGAGATACCTTCGTTAGGCACGTTTTTTTTTATTTGGCCGTGGCTATTCTTCCGGCTAGCCGGAAAAATAGGTAAAAATGTTTATTCTTCCGGCCAAAGATAAAATGCACAAATTATTCGATTTAAACAAAAACAAATACATTTTTTTTCTTTTAAAGAATCATAAATCTTATTAATTTACTTTTACTTTATTTTCCGTTTGATAATGATAATTTTTGCGATATTGTAGCTATTGATTTTTATCTGAATTTCAATGGTCGGAAAAATAGACATATTCGTCTATTTTTCCGGACAGCCAGACAAATAGTAAAATTTGTCTATTTTTCCGGCCATAAATGATACATACTACAACAAATTATTTACACATTTATGAACATCCAACGGCTTTACAATACTTTGAACTAAATTTTATTTCATAGAAATTGCAAAAAGACAACTTATATTAGATGTTATTTATTCAAATGTTACAAATTCATCAAAAACTTTTCTCACTGTCAACTGCCGGAAAATTAGACTTTTTTGTCTATTCTTCCGGCTAGTCGGAAAAACAGCCACTTCGTTTTTATTTTCGGAGGGGGTTGCTTGGATTTTCACCCGAGTTGGGAAACGTTTTGGACTGAATGTTAGGAAATTTGTTGCTTTTTGGGCTTGTTTTTTCTTATGAACAGCGTGAGGACTAGATTATTCTTTTAAAACAGGCGCTGGTGTCAGTGATTTTCTTAGTATCGACCGGGGCCAGAAATCCCAGCTCCACCCCTTAAAATCCAATGGTCCGTGCTTTACTGGGTCGTTTAAACTAACCTCAGTAACGTATATATTGTACATGTCCTAGAAGCTGGCAACATCGTAATTCATATTTCCTTCACGTACAACTAGGTTCAAAATATATATCTGATAAATACGCGGAAATATTTAATTTCGATCTTTTCTTCACAATAAAAAAAAATAAAGTAATGACTGTCGGAAACGACAGTCATCCCCGCACCCACTGTCAGCTATAGACCCTGGGTATAATTTTTCTAAACATTTTTGAAATTAAACTATTGACAGTCAATATTTTACCATAAGGAATTAAAGAATATATGGCTGTTAGGCAGACTTCCAAAAAATAAGTAGTCTTTGAGACTTTCAGGAATTTTACCAAACTTGGAATCATATATGTTGGAACTATTTATTTTTTAACTATGGTTTCAATGTAGAATTCCAAAAATTAGTGATCTTTGACAATTTCAGGAAATTTACCAAATTTGGAATCAATGATTTTGGAAATCCAATTGGTGAAAATGATTGACCTTATCAAAACAAATGATAAAAGTATGGTTGCTAGGAAGAATTCCAAAAAATAAGTGGTCTTTGAGACTTTCAGGTAATTTACTAAAATTGGAATAAAAAAATTTTTGAATTCCAATTGTTAAAAATGATTGTCCTAATTGAAACTGATCCTAAAAATATAGTTGATAGGTAGAATTTCAAAAAATAAGTGGTCTTTGAGACTTTCAGGAAATTTACCAAATTTGGAATCAACTAATTTTGGAAATCCAATTGGTGAAAATGTTGAACTAATCAAAACATATCCTAACAGTATGGTAACTGGGTAGTATTCCAAAAAATAAGTGGTCTTTGAGACTTTCAGGAAATTTACCAAAATTGGAATCAAATATTTTTCAAATTCAATTGGTGAAAATGATTGCCCTAATGGAAACAATTCCTAACAGTTTAGTTGCTAGGTAGAATTCCAAAAAATAAGTGGTCTTTGACACTTCCAGGAAATTTACCAAAATTGGAATCAAATATTTTTGAAATTCAATTGGTGAAAATGATTGCCCTAATGGAAACAAATCCTAACAGTATTGTTGCTAGGTAGAATTTCAAAAAATAAGTGATTTTTGACACTTTCAGGAAATTTACCAAAATTGGAAGCAAATATTTTTGAAATCCAATTAGTGAAAATGATTAACCTTATCAAAACAAATGCTAAAAATATGGTTGCTAGGTAGACTTCCAAAAAAATAAGTGGTCTTTGAGAAAAATAAGTGGTCTTTTGAAACTTTCGGGATATTTACCAAAATTGGAATCACATTTTCGAATTCTAAGATTTCAGAATTTTAATTTTTTCCAAATACTTGCCAAAATATAAGATTATATGCCAAAATGTCCAAAAATATCAGTCTTTGACACTTTCAGAAAATTTACCAAAGTTGGAACCGGAATCAAAATTCTGAAAGCTTATTGCGCATCTACAGACTATATGCAACAATTCTGCAACAAAATTAAATCCATAAGTCCAAAAATGTAGGATGAGTTTGCGTCGCATGCTATATGTGTCACAATCCACATTTTGTGGTCTTTGTCAAATCGACATCTTGGGCCTCTTGTTTGCATCAAGATAAATATCAAAAATCCGAAAGCTTATTGCGCATCCATAGACCATATGCAACAATTCTACAACAAAATTAAAACCCTAAATCCAAAAATGTACGAGGAGTTCGCGTCGCATGCTACATGTGTCAAAATGAACATCTTGGGGTCTCTTGTTTGCACCAAGACCAATATCAAAAATCCGAAAGCTTATTGCGCATCTGCAGCATGTATGCAACAGTTCTATAACAAAATTAAGACCCTAAATCCAAAAATGTAGGAGGAGTTCGCGTCGCAAGGATTTGTGACGGACAGACGGACGGACGGACGAGGCCAACGATAATATCCTCGAACTTTCATTCGAAAGTGCGGGGATAATAATTTTATAATCTTTTACGAGTTCCCTCCAGTTATCGGTGTTAGTTCAAAATACTAGTATATACAAAATTCTGCACCCAACTGTGGTGAAAAGCACAGCAATAGATAACGGGCTTACCAGCTGTGCTGGGATCATCTATTTCTTCAAGAATATATGCAGTTGGTGGAAGAAAAAATAAATGAAATATCCGGTTTGTACGCTTTTTTTTATGAATTCAGATCATCCTGTACCACTTAGCTGCTTATTAATAGCTGAAATATCATTAACAGGGGTAATAACACGGGATCCTCTCTCTCTGAGAGCCCGGAACCCATGTATGTACAGCCAAGATTCCAAGATTCCCTAGTGTTGGAGCCCTTGTTTTAGATCCCGGGGCCCTTGTGTAAGAGCCCGGAGCCTTAGTGTTCGAGCCCGGAACCCTGTGGTGTAGCCCTGATCCCCACTTTTAAATACAGTTTGATCCTAGGAGTCAAGAGCCCATGTTATTCCCTTGAACTGAAAGTTTTTGGCAGTTCTCTTGTTAAGCAAGAATTTCAGGAGATTGTGACCTAAGCAAGGAAATAAAAGGACTTTAGAATTTTTAAAATTGAACTTTATATTCCTAGTTCATTTTTTAATGCGTTACTGTTTAGAAAAAGGTAACATTAGGCCATAATAAAAAAAAATATCCTAGATTCTCATCCCCTCTTGCCCTGATTTTTTTACATACCTGAACAAATTTTATTTTGATTTTTTGGCACATTTTGTACATTTCGTATATAATTAAAGCATTTTTCACAAAACGATAAAAACATAAAATGAAATTCGCTCACCTGCCAAAAATTTTGAGAAAAAAATAGATGAGAATCTAGGAATTATCTTATTATGGCCTTATCTTAGAGTTTTATGTATGATCTGTACCAATGACACATAAATTGCCGAATGGTAAGAATTGCTGAATGTAACCAAATGAAAAGAAGCGAAATGTATGAAAACGTTGACAATTACAGAGTCTTATTTTACAGTTCTTCAACTTATCTTAAATTTCACTAAATTAGAATTAGAGGTACGCGGATATTAAACTCATTAATTTGTCAAGTCGTGACAATGTACCCTTAATATGACATTTTTAATAATTTGTTTTAATAAACATACTTAAGAAACAAACCTCTACTTTTTTCTTGTTTTCTTCAATTTGAAAAAAAACTCACTAATGACAGGGGGACGTGCTCCTTTGACCCCCGCTGGATCCATCAATGTTAAAAAATTTTTGATGAATTCTTTTCATCTGTTTCCATTGAAAAGGTTTTTGTATGATGGAACTTTATCAATAAGAAATATAATAGACGTTTAAAATACGTACAGCTCAGTGAATAGTCAATTTTCTTCCTTTTTTGTGTTGGGATAAAGATTCTATAATATATACAATTAAATATCATGTTTCTTTCCTTTTTTTTAAATTTATTTCCAATAGGAAAAGTGTCTCAATTAAACAAATATAACCAAAAATTACCCTCTTCTTTCCCTTGCAATTTCCTAGTGCAAGTATTACCCTATGGTTAAAATATTAAAATGTGTTTTGGTAGAAAGTATTTCATTATACAGACAAAACTTACGTTTTCTCTCTTCTTCGTTCTTCTTTGATAAGGTTTAGAGGTTCAACACTATTCACCGACATTTTTTACTGAATTTAATGCCCTTTCGATTCACTTTGAAAAATACATATACCACAATTGAAGTTTAACTGAGTATTAGATATCGGTTAAAATCAGACTTTTAGAACAACTTCATCCATATAATTCTTCTTTGATACTGAGTGAGCTTTCGTTCATATAGACATATATAGTACGAAGATAACAATGCAGTAATTAGATAGGCGATAATCTTTTTAATCTCTTGATTACATAAATGTCTCAACAATGGTTTAAGTAAGAGAAACAATGGCCAAGTGTGAATTCATGAAAAACAATCCACTCGCCTCCGGCTCGTGGATTCTTTTTCATGAATTCACACTTGGCCATTGTATTTCCTTTACATAATAGAGTACATCAGACTATTTCACTAACTTTTGTATGATTATTTTTTAGATATAAAAATTATCATCAGAGCAATTAAGTCACGAACCATGGCAATAGAAATTACACAAATGAACATAATTTCATTTGTAAAGTCGAGCTTCCATAGCTCCAACGATTTCGAGACGTTTCGGCCCTAAAACACTTCGGCCATATGAAATTTCGGCCATGTGTAATTTCGGACTTGGACTTTTCGGCCCTGTCATTGCGTTGAAAGCATTGCCTTTCCTTATGAAACCTCCGGGTAAATTATATGAAATATTGCACTGTATTAACCAAAGTCTTTTAAATTAATGAACTGATTTCGGCGTTAGGCTCTCCAATATTCCAACATGACTTACGTATCCATTGGAAACAGCAACATTTACTAGATACTTTATGAAAAAAGAAACTATATGGTATGTATTGTAAATAATAAGGATATTATTTTAGAATTTAATTGAAGGTGCAGAAGTTTGTCATAGCTTGGGGTTAGAATCAATCAAACAAAATGTAATCAAAACATAAAACAGCATTTTGTTTTCACGATTATAAAAACATCGACAATGCATTTAAATTTTTCAACAACATTCATCCCATAAAAATATCAGGAAATTGCATTATCAAATAAATAAAACACAGAAGTAAGATGTCTCCATTGAATTAACAAATTGCCCATCAGGACTATGGCCGAAACGTCCAAGTCCGAAACGACCAAGTCCGAGATTACATTATGGCCGAAACGTCCTGCTACCGCTCCAGCATCATTGGAAGAGATTGATGCACTTTGAGTCAAAGGGCAGGTCAAACTATCAAGTTAGATTTATGTTGGAAACTTAACATTTAGGGGCTACATTTTTAAAACATCCATGGGATGTGAGCCATTGCGTTATAAGCGATTGGAGCTGCACTGTATGTACATGTTTTGATACTGATCGTAATATAAAACATGTTTTCATTGATTTCCTCATTGAAACCAAGTTTAGCAAATGATGAAAGATTTGAACAAGTTATAAGTAATTTTTGGGCGAATTTTTTACAAATTATAAACTATAATTTGTACAAAATTTTGGGGGAGGTTTGTCTTGCCATAAATATAGTTTCTACAACGAGAACAAGTCAATTATGAAATTTCTCAAATCGAGTGAAATAAATTTTGCAAATGTTTGAAAACGAGGCTTGTCTAGTTTTAAACATTTCAAAATGTATTTAACAAGATGTGAGAAATTTCATAATTAACTTGTTTTAGTGGTAGAAAATGTTAATGACATAATGTAAAACACCGAGGTGTAGGTTCCGAATGGATTTGGCGGGAAATTTCATGCGAGTTGTTCTCTCACTTGACATAATGTAAAACACCGAGGTGTAGGTTCCGAATGGATTTGGCGGGAAATTTCACGCGGGTTGTTCTCTCACTAGGGACGAGAAATATTTTTATCACACCGGTCAGGCGTTGGTTAAATTTGCTAGAAATTAGAGAAAACCGGTTTAACCCACCATTTCTTTTGAAATGCCTGTACCAAATCAGAATCATTGCAGTCGACAGTTTTGGAGGTAGTTTCCACCTGATCTGTCTTTTTGTCTCGTGGACTTCGGCTCTTGATCACTTTGTTCGGTAATTTTGTTATTACCCCATTTATAACGTATGCAAAAGTGAAACTTGAACTCGGCATAACATATAACAAAGTTAAAAATTAAGAAAAAAAAATATCGAAAAAAAAATCATTTGTTCATTTGGTTTGTCTAAGAAAGAAAGATCTTGTACATAAACTACGAAAGGATATGGAGTACACAAAGTCTACAAATACATGATTAAACCAAGCAATGAAAAAAAACTGTGTTCCTACAGAGTCATGAGATTTTTCGGCATCATTATTAAACGGATAGCCAATTTCCTAATCTGAAAAGTGAACTATAATTTGGCAGCAGGCAACCATCCTGAAAAATTAAAACCTATGCCTTCACCATGTTCGGTATTAGATGAACAAGAGAACGTAGTCAGTGCGGTCAAAAAGGAAGTGCTCGAGATCCTCGCCAACCCCTGCATTGCACAAGTTACATGCATCATTTGGTGACATTTTTATCCTTTGCAAATATATATAGTGGAATATAGTTTTGGTTATCGCAAGAAGCTTTAATCTGGACGATTGAAAATCATTATCATACAATTAAGACTTTCTAACTTTTTTGATAAAATTGTTTTGGTACAAATCAAAACTCGTTTATCTTGCACTTTGATAAGCAATGAAGGGATACAAATATAATGCAAAAACAAGCAGTAGAACCTCGCAATTATTGTTGTTCTTCATTTTGAAGTCGAATGTTAATTTATTCCCTGTGTTTGTTCCAAAACTCGTGTTAGCGAGGCTTGACTTTGGCTTTCCGAACAATAAACATCTAGAGAAACATCATGTAATATTTTTGAGGCTTCAATGAATCGTAGTACCAACAGTTATCATTATATCTAATCATTTCATTTATACTTTTTTACATAATGGATGATTAGGTAGTTGCAGTAATCGTTTGTAATATGAAATTCCGAAATTTAGCCAGTTAAAATCACCGTGTTCCTCAAACACCCCGTAGCATATAGTTAAAATTGCTTAACAACCTTTTGCTTGAGAAAATTGCAAATATGAATTATTGCAAGCGGGGTCTATGCAAATAAGAACATGGGCAGATCTTATTTTGACAATATTTTAAATATTTTAAAATGAAGACAAATATAAGGTCTGACCATGTTTTACTTCGCATAGAGCCCAATTGCAATAATCTATTTCTATTCCTATATGTCTAACATTCGAAGAGGGCAGTATTTGGTTTCAAACTTGGAATAAAAATGTCGGAAAAATTCATACAAAACACATAAAATGACATAGGGCAATCCAGATTCGTCATTTAATAGAAGTTGGGAATAAGTTGGGAATGAGCTAACGAAATGTTTTTATGAAAATAGCAAATACGGCTATTTTAAAATTGAAGCGGATCAATACATGTGTGAAAAAGAAAGGAAATGGGGTAAATGTATAGGAGACAACATCCCATATCCAGGTTAAAACGACCCAAAACAAAGCATCTAGGGGTCACCGTACGGTCTTCAACACAGTGAGGAACCTCACACCATATAGTAAGCCCTAAGTAAAAAGTGAATAAATCAATGGAAACAAACCATATCCAATAACCCAAATATCAAGAAACTATAATTTTATAAGTAGACAAGGACAAGCCAATGTCCAACATATTCCTGACTTTGGACAGGCGCAAAAATTGCGGTGGGGTTAAACTCGTTTTCTTGGATCCAAACCCTCCCCCTATGTGTGGTGAATGGCTAAAAAATAAAGACACAAAAAGACTCACAGTAAAAATCAAACTAGAAAAAAGTGCAACTTATCAAGACGAGTACCCTTACAATGAAGTACATAAAGCATGAAGACAATACACACAAGTACTGTCCGGACAAATGCTCGTGAGCTTGTTCCATTAATTGATTTAGAAATATTTTATGACTGATTCATTAAGGGAGTACGAGCGTCAGATTTCAGAAGCATTCTATATCCTCTGGTTTTATCCATTCAAACAGTGCTAAAATTTTTTGCACATGGATCACATTTTCTTTGTCATAAGTCACTTTAAAATATATATAATAGACTGTGTATAAAATTTAATCAACTTCCAATTATAATTTCATATATTTAAAGGCCTATAAACATCTTATGCAAATTGAAGGAAAACTCTAGAGAGATCTGTTTCCCGCCAAAATTTTGACNATTATAGCCATATATTGAAAATTTTCGGTCCATACTTGTTTTGTGTCCACACTTGAACTGTGTCCACACCTGTATTGTATCCGCACACACTTAAATTTGCACTTTCCATATTGATTCAGTGTTCAATGAGCCGGGGTATAACTGGCTGCCATTCGGCGACAGCTCTTGTTTGAAAATGTTTCACGAGTATTGTTTTGCACTTTAAAGGGTTGGTTTTTTTGTTGAATATATTGTTGCGCCATATTCCAAATTCAACTCTTAGACCATTATACAAGATACAAGATAAAAAAATTTAATACCCCCGCTACATAGTAGTGGGAGTATACTGGTTTATTATACCCCCACTACATAGTGGTGGGGGTATACTGGTTTACCTCCGTTCGTTCGTGGGTTTGTTCGTTTCGTTCGTTCGTTCGTTCGTCCGTTCGTCCGTCCGTAACCACACTTTTCTCAGCAACTACTTTACAGAATGAAATCATATTTTGGCAAAAGCTTTCTCATGATGGTCCGATGTGTATATACAGATTTCAAGGTTACCGCATAAGTACTTCCTGTTTGCCGAGACTTCATTGTTTTTTTAATGTTGTACAGCATATGGAATTTTTCGTCACATTTTTTTCTAAAACTGTAAGAGGGATTCAATTGCTATTTTGCACAGAGCTTCCTTATGGTCCAATCTATCGTGTATTCCGATTTCAAGATTAAGTCATAAGCACTTCCTGTTTGCCGAGACATCATTGTTTATCATTGTTGTACAATATATGGAATTTGGAATTTTTCGTTACAATTTTTCTGAAACTGTAAGAGGGATTCAATTGTTGTTATGCACAGAGCTTCCTTATGGTCCAATATATGGTGTATTCGGATTTCAAGGTTATGCCATTAGTACTTCCTGTTTGCCGAGACGTCATTATTTTTCATTGTTGTACAATATATGGAATTTTTCGTCACAATTTTTTCTGAAACTGTAAGTGGGATTCAATTGTTGTTTTGCACAGAGCTTCCTTATGCTCCAATTTATCCTGTATTCAGATTTCAAGGTTAAGTCATAAGCACTTCCTGTTTGCTGAGACATCATAGTTTTTCATTGTTGTACAATACAATGTATATGGAATTTTTGTCACATTTTTCTCTGAAAGTGTAAGTGTGGTTCAATTGTTGTTTTGCACAGAGCTTCCTTATGGTCCAATCTATCGTGTATTCGGATGTCAAGGTTAAGTCATTGGCACTTCCTGTTTGCCGAGACATCTTTTTTATTTCATTATATCACTGTGTTTATACTTGTATTGTGTCCTTACCTGTATTGTGTCCCTAAACAATTAAATTTGCACTTGCCACATTGATTCAGGGTTCAATGAGCGGAGGTATATCAGGCTGCCATTGGGCGCCAGCTGTCTGTCGTAAACTTTTTTTGAAAAATCTTCTCTGAAAGTACTGGGCCAATTTAATCCAAACTTGGCCTGGGTCATCACCAGGGTATTTAGTTTTAAAAATATGTTCGGTTAGTCTGCTGACCAAACAACATGGCCGCTGTTACTAAAAATAGAACATAGGGGTAAATTGCTGTTTTTGGCAAATAACTCAAAAACTGTTGCAGATATCAGAAATCTAAACCAGGTATAATTGTTCTGAATGCGGAGATCTATCTGCCCTGCAATTTTGAAGAAAATCGGAAAATCAGTCTCAGAGTTACAGCCCTTTTTCCATAAAATTTTCAAAATTTATGCATTTTATATTTTGTATTTCAAAAACTGTAACAGATAGAGGTGAAGTGTTTATAAGAAAAATGTTCAGCATATCAAGATCTATATGCTCTGAAATTTTCAAGAAAATCCAAATGCCTATGTAGAAGTTATTGACTGTTTTTCACAAAAAAAAAATTCAGTGCCATATATGGTTATCGATTATTTCCCTTTAAATTCTGTTTTCAAATCTTCTTTGGTTTACTTTTCTCTTTTAAGGTTTAGAGAAATTCCCTGCTATCACTTTATTAAAAAAATTATTTGTTACATAATCAAGAGCAAAAAAGTGTTTTTGTACAAATTTTTACTATTTTTTGCAAAAATACTTCCATAATCTTTACTTATTTCACACTTTGATAAATTTTGTATATATTAAATGTATTTTGTCCTGCAGGGAATTTTGTTTGGCTACCATGTATATATCATGTCCTGTTAAACTAATATAGCTCATAAATTCAAAAATTGTCCTTCCAAACTTATTAATCCGTTGAACAAACTTATTCATAAAGGATATAAATACAGCATTGTTGTTAAATCTTTACTTCTGGTTTTTGTTGGCAAAAATATTGATCATCTCCTAAATGCTTTACACCATAACTAAATTTAAACAATTTTTCATATTGGCAGTATTTGGCATTGCACAATATCATGTTCTTCTTTCATAATTGATGATGTTGTTATACCAAATCTATTTAGAAGTATTTCAATTGAAATTTCATATGTAAGAAGGCTTGATATCATAGTCAACGTAAGTTATGTCCTTAGCTAGCTGTCAGTAGCTGCAAGCATTTGTCCGGACAGTGCCTGTGTGTATTGTCTTCATGTTTTATGTACTTCATTGTAAGGGTAATTGTCTTGATAAGTTGGACTTTTTTCTAGTTTGATTTTTACTGTGAGTCTTTTTGTGTATTTATATTTAGCCATTCACCACACATAGGGGGAGGGTTTGGATCCAAGAAAACGTGTTTAACCCCACCACAATTTTTGCGCCTGTCCCAAGTCGGGAATATGTTGGTCATTGGCTTGTCCTCGTCTTCTTATAAAACTTTAGTTTCTTGATATTTGGGTTATTGGATGTGGTTTGTTTCCATTGATTTATTCACTTTTTTACCTTTTGGGGGCCATTTAGGGCTTGCTTTATGGTGTGAGGTTCCTCACTGTGTTGTAGACCGTACGGTGACCCCTAGATGCTTTGTTTTTGGTCGTTTTAACCTGGGATATGGGATATTGTCTCCTCAACATTTACCCCATTTCCTTTCTTTTTCATTAAGCAATTGAGCTTCATAGCATGCATTGACTTAATTGATGACCTGGCTCTGCCATGGTAAGTTTTTGTGATTACAGTGTCAATGGTTGGTCCGTCACAAATTTTTCAATCAAACATCTTCTCTGAAACTGCTGGACCAATTGGAACCAAACTTGGTCACTATAGTCCTTAGGTGGTCCCCTTTAAAAAATGTGTCTGGCAAGTCAACATGCCATCCAAGATGGCCGTCAGTTGGATCTTTGTCGAAAAATGGACCCTATATTCAAAGATCTTCTCCTCTGAAACTACATGGCCAATTGGAACCAAACTTGGTCAAAATGGTCCTTAGGTGGCCCCTTTTATAAAAATGTCTGGCAAATTCATATCATATCCAAGATGGCCGCCAGCAGGGAACGTGGTTTTAACATTGGACCCTATGGGAAAGCATTCAAAGATCTTCTCTGAAACCACTGTGGCAATTGGAACCAAACTTGGTCACAATAGTCCTTTGGTGGTCCCATCTAAAAATTATGTCCAGCAAGTCTGCACTTCATCCAAGATGGCCGCCACCCGGGGAACTTTGTCGAAAATTAAACAATCTCCTCTTAAAATACTGGACCAATTGGAACCAAACTTAGTCACAATGGTCCTTAGGTGG
>MJUU01044183.1:79271-90074 GCA_002080025.1 Modiolus philippinarum | reverse complement strand
TCAAGGTCACAGAGGTTAAAAAGGGGTGACTTTGGCTGTTTTCACATATTGGACTGTAGAATCCTTATTATTTATCGTATTGAGACAGGGTTTGTTTTATGTTATTGCTAATAAAATTGTGCAACTGGTGTATGTCGACAAATTTGAGGTAGCATTTACTGTTTTGGAGAAACAAGAGGCCCAAATGGGGACAAATGAAAAAAAAAATGAATTTTTCAATTTTTTTGTCCGATCTTTATGCAGTATTTTTCTGTAAGTTTCTTATAGTATGTTTAAACAGATACTTTTAACAATAAAAACCATTTCAATAAACAAGAGGCCCAAGGGGGTTTCATCTGTTTCAGAATAAAGGGGTTAAATTGGGGTTTTTATGGTAATAAACAACTTTTGAACTAAGTAAGATAGACTTTTAATACTTAGCAAGTGTATAGGTCTTGTCAAGAGAAAAATAAATATGCCAAAAAATTAGGTCAAAGGTCAAGGTCATAGGGGTCAAAAAGGGGTAAAATTGGGTATTTTGATATATTTTACTGTAGAATCTGGGGGCATATGTAGTGTTTCACAAACACATCTTGTTTTATATTTGATAAGGGTTGTTCAGGCAAAACATACATTGGACGGTTGGAAGGTACTTGAAAATTGTCCTGACCACCCATAGATGGAAATTAGGATTATTTTGTATTTGCTTATGAATTCTGAGTTTAATTTGTAATGGATCCCCAGTAATTTTAAAGTACCTTAACCCTTTCTCGTGTATGTTTTGCTAGAACAGCCCTAATAAGGTAATTGTTTGTCATCCAAGCCAAGTTGAAAGTGGTTCTTGCCTCATTGCAAGAAAAAATTGGATTATGATACACATGTTTGTAAACTAATTGGCCATTAGACCAATTAAACTTAATAGGTAGATTTTCAACGGTGGAATGCCCCGCCCACAAATGTTGAAGGGGCATATAGTGTTACCTTTTTCTGTCCATATGTCTGTACGTCCGGTTAAGTTTTGCGTTAAAAGTCCATTTCTCAGAAACTGTAAGAGGTAGAACAAGGATGATTGATCAGTAGGTAGATCTTTGATAGTACTGCATAGTTCACTAGGTAGTTTGACTCTTTGACCTATATTTCATGCTTGAGTGACTCTGGTTTAGTAGGTTTAAGTCCATTTCTCAACTTTACATTATAGAACAATATTTCATCAAATTAATTGCCTTGATGAGTACTACTCAAATCATTAACAATTAGGTGGCTTTGACCTATATTTTACGGTTTAGTGACTTTGGTCAAGTTTTGCGTTCAAGTCCAGTTCTCATAGGACAATGATATTTCATCAAATTAATTGCCTTGATGAGTACTACCCAAATCATTGACAATAAGGTGCCTTTTACCACATTTAATGCTTCAGTGACTTTGGTTAAGTTTTGCGTTTAAGTCCATTTCTCAACAACTATACATTATAGGACAATGATATTTCATCTAAGTAATTGCCTTGATGAGATTTACCCAAATCATTGACAGTGAGGTGGCTTTTACCTACATTTTACACTTCAGTGAATTTGGTTAAGGTTTGCCTTCAAGTCCATTTCTCAACAACTACACATCATTGTACAATGATATTTCATCAAATTAATTGCCTTGATGAGTACTGCCCAAATTAATGACAATTAAGTGGCTTTGACCTACATTTTAACAGAAGGTTATCCTTTGCGATAAATCTTTTGGCGGGGCATACGTGTCTTACAGACACAATCTCTAGTTTATAATTTATTTTCCTTGTATAAAATGTGTGCTATAAAAGCATTTGCATAGTTCTTTCCTATAAAAAACGTTATTCTAACTGTTTGCAACTCGGTCACTAAAGCTTTCTTTGTTGTTATACCCAAAACTAGGCCATCATAGTTGTCAAATATTGGGATCTCTTCGAATCGTTGAAATATGAACTTAGCAAACCAGCTTATCTTTTCAGATATACCAGCAACAACTTTCATGAGAGCCAAAACCATCTTTGTCAAATACCGGAAATGGCTCTTTGTAAAAAAACAGAAACCTATATCGGATGCGGAACAGAATTAAAATACCTTAATTCAGACAGGCCAGATTTTTTTGAAAAACAAAAGAATCTGGGTCAGGTCAATTTCCTTGGGCGGATGGGAATGAAAATCTAGCAGTTAATTTTAATTGGCCTTACTAGTTTTATCTTTTGCAATTTTACTGTTTCTAGAAATTTGTAATGATTATGTCGAGTATACACAAAAATTAATACTTTGGAATACATGTGCAGGAAATATGTAAGCAGTCCAAAAAAAAAAGCACGAAAAGATGTTTCTATATCAACCTGTATGACAAATCAAAGATAGATTTATAATTTTATTGGCATTTGACAGCAAACTACCAGATTCTGACTGAGAATTTTTGACAACAAATTTTCCTGTCGGAAGTTTTTCCAGTAAAGTAAACTTTCATATTTTCGGTGACCAGTGATGTGAATTTACTAATCAAGTTGAAGTTGCCGTTAAGCAGTGTTGTAAATGACACTGAATCATTTGATACAATGTAATTGTCAATCAATTCATTCTCTTTAACAGTTGAATAAATGTAGATACGTTTTCATTACTAATTTTCCTACTTTTGTATTGTATCCAATCAAAGATAATTCTATTGTCACTGCTGTAGACTGAAATGAATATAGGAGAGTAGCACTCCCATTAAGAGCGAGAGCTTCTCAGTCGATCTTTATCCTGACCGGTTTTGGTCCTTATGCGGACCTTCATCAGAGGAAAATGCTGCAGATTGCAGCTGCAACTCCTTATATACTGCTACTGAATCATGTTAACCGGCGGTTAACTAGAGGAGTTAACGTGTTAACCAGCAGTTAACATCAATTGTTTCCGAAATTGTTATGGTAAAAGCAATTGTGTGAATATATTTCTATTTCTGGATTCAATGTTACGGTAAACATTATCTATATTGGTACATGGCTTTTGACACTTTGCATGAATTACTAGCTGTTTACGTTCATTATGCATTGAATCAGAATATGAATATACTATAATCAATTTCTATGGAATATTACTAACAACATACGGTATATCAGGATATTTTCGCTATGTTCACAGTTGATGATCTAGCGAAAAAATTAGCCTACACATAAATTTCACTGTCCATTCAATTGCATTACACAAAACAGTAAAATGCCAGTAACATACAAAGCGAATATTTCCCTGCCTTGTTTTACACTGAAATTGTGAACAAAAGCTGATATGAAAACACCCCAATACGAATGGTATTTATATTCTCAAGTGACATTTCATCACAAAAAAAAATTCAAAGAAGAAAATTGAGCAAAAATACAATGGTTGATAAAAATATTATTTTAATGGGAAAAGTGACATATCTGGAATAAATCAATGAAAAAAATAAGCAATGAAATTTTGATCAAATGAAATTCTCGGTATGGGTTGTATCTTGAGCTGTCGCATTCAATGCTTAAGTTGAGAATTCCATACTTGCAAAACAAATACAAATAGTGTATATATAAAAGAAAGTCTAGTCCAAAGATTAATACATGTATATACCTTTTCTTTCCTAATTAGATTTGAAAAAATTTGTCATTTTTAGCGCATTATTTTGGCTAGGCATAAAGTGTTAATAGTATTTACTTCTTTGTTTTTTTTTTTCTTTTTTTGACATGGTTGGAGCTTAAGTATTTATTATCATGGTTGTGTGAAGCTTAGGTGAAACACTACTCACTTTAATATTGTATTTGGAATGTACTTTTACTGGTAAACCATGCCCAACCTTTTAGATGTGCATTCATAGTACTAGTAAATTCACTTTATACATGTCTTCAATCATTTCAATACAACATTTAAGTTTATCAAAACAATGTATATCTAAGGCAGCAGTCATATTAGCTGTACATTGTAATATGTGATTAATTATTATGGGTAATGTTGTTGAAACATTGCTAGTGTCTCTTGTCATGTCTTGTGTATTGCTACTGCCAGTAAGTTAACCACTATCTTGTATTTTGTTGAATATTTCAACCCATCTTTTGTACTGAAGTTTACCTTCAAATTTCTAAATTCAGATCAAAATATACATTGTGAATATTTTCACATTTGCATTTGTTGAAATCCTTTGTAAAGGTCAATTAAAAGTATTAATTCATACCTTGCATGTTTCTAGAAGGTGGATCAAAATTTTACAAAAATTAATTTGCTTGGCCTTACAGGACTGACTTTAGTGCTTGTCTTACTGGTGAAATATTTTGTTTATCATTGTTATTTTCTTACTTTTATATTGTCACTTGTTTTATTATTATATTTAAAATGAGATTAAAACTGTAAATCAAAAGTATTTGTTTTANTGATACTTAGCCTAAATTAAGTTTTTTGAATAACATTAAAAGACGCAGTTGACTTTAAAGATCAGCCTTTTATTTAAACTTCTTATTATATTGGGCATGCGGGGGTATTCATTTGTGGCCCAGTGGACCACAGTACCTCTAGTTTTAATTAGCATTACGATTGTCTCTTTAAATATTGGAATTCAGAATTATCTCCACTTTGATAATATATAACTAACTTGGTTCAGGGAGATAGCCAACCAATGTTTTTCATATTTCCCATAGCAGTGTGCAACACAGGGGGTCATCATAGATTGAGGACAAACATATCCAAAGTCTTGTACATGTATTAAGTAAATCCCTAGTCCAAGAACTATACATAATATCTGGTTACAGTTTGGTCAGTGATTTTCAGAAGAGATAGCAATTCAGTAGTAATTCCTGCAGCTACACAAATAATCTTTGTGTTAAGATTTTTTTCTGAAAGTGGTAATGACTTACTAGACCAAGGACAACTGCGACCATATTTGATGTAAAATAACCTAGAAGTTTCAGACAAAAAGTTTTTATGCCCTCACAAGGTATTGTTATACAGTATCCCCGGCACAAATATTTTAAAAAAAATCTTTAGCAAATTCACATCTTCAATATCTGTACAAATGATCTGCAATGTTAAAACTACTTAGAATAAAACAGATGAGTTGTGTGGACAATTCATCGACTATTAAACATACCAAACTAGAGCCTGTATCACTCACCTGACAAAATGCTTCTATACCATGCATGACAAAAACAGATGTTTTTTTACCAATGGTGTCAAATGTTTAGCTATGTTCTCCATTAGCACCCATGTTTTTATACGACCGCAAAAATTTTGCGGTCGTATTATGGTATGGCGCTGGCGTCGGCGTCGGCGTCTGTGGACAGCATAACTTTAGTTCTAGTGAACGGATTGTTATCAAATTTTAGTATGATGTTTGTTGGAACAAGCTTAAGCCCGGAAAAAGAGGCAAAAAAGGGGCCAAAAAGGGGTAAAATTAGGTATTTTCGTGTCTGTGGACAGCATAACTTTGGTTCTAGTGGATGGATTGTTTTCAAATCTTAGTATGATGTTTCTTGGAACATTCTTGAGAAACATTTTTTTCCTTTAGGTTTTTGCCCCACCCATTTCAGAATTAGGGGCCAAAAAAGGGTTAAATAAGATGTTTTCACATATTTGACTGTAGAATCTTTATTATTTATTGGATTTTGATGGGGTTTGTTTCAGTGTGCTCCCGAGGAAATTTCCAATCTAGAGTATGCCAACGGATTTCACGTAGCATGTACCACTCACGAGATAAATGGGGCCCAACAGGGGCAAATCTAAAAAAAAATATTTTTTTTATTTTAAGTCCGATTTTGATGCAGTTTTTTTCAATGGATTCCTTGCGAAAAATTAATATAGCACTCAGCTATTAGATTTTTGGTAACTTGTTTCCTTTCCCAGCTATGAGGGGCCGAACGGGGCCAAAATTGCGAATTTGCAGATTATGTAGAATTTTTATTTTTCATCGGATTTCAATGAGATTTTTTTCTTTGGATTCCTCTTGATCTAAGCTTTCAGAACTATGTCAACGGATTTTTTGTAGGTCTTACTGTTTCCGAGCTACAAGGGGTCAAAAGGGCCAAAAATGCAATTTTTCTAAATATGTCAAATCTTTATTTTTCATCTGTTTTCGATGGGATTTTTTTCTTTGGATTCCTCTTGATCTAAGCTTTCAGTAATAAGTCAATGGATTTTGCGTAGGTCTTACAGTTTCTGCGCTACAAGGGGTCAAAGGGGCCAAAAATGCAATTTTTCTAAATATGTAAAATCTTTATTTTTCATCAGATTTTGATGGGATTTTTTTCTTTGGATTCCTCTTGATCTAAGCTTTCAGCAGTCTGCCAATGGATTTTGTGTAGATCTTATCTTTTCTGAGCTATAAGGGGTCAAAGGGGTCAAAAATGCATTTTTCTAAATATGTCAAATCTTTATTTTTCATCTGATTTCGATGGGAATTTTTTCTTTGAATTTCTATGGATGTAAAGTTTTAGTTGATAGTACATATTTTGCAAAGCTCTTTCGGTTTTTTTATCAGTAAGTGATCAAAAAGGTCGATTTTTTCCCTATTTTGCTTCCACCTAATTACTGTGTCAAGCTTCTTTTTGTGTCCATCTAATTATTGTGTCAAGCTCTTTACTGTGTCCACATTCTTTTTAAACTACTTTTGTTGAAATTTCAGTGGTTGACATGCTGTGGTCGTATCATGCTGCGCTCGGCGTAGCCCTTTATTATATTTTGCGTTTAAGTCCATTTCTCAACAACTAAACATGATGACACTATGGTGTTTCATCAAATAAATCACCTTGATGGGTGCTATCCAAATCAAGGACAATTAGGTGTCTTTGACCTACATTTTATGCTTGAAGTTTTTAATGATTTTAAATGAAAAAAGACCCACTCATTTTGAGTGACTTTCGGTAAATTTTGTGTTTTAAGTCCATTTCTTAACATCTACACAACATTACATTATAATGTTTAATGAAATGACTCATCTTAGTGAAAACTACAAATTCTTAGACAATTTCTTGACTTTGACCTACATTTTACACTTGAATGACCTTGTTAAATTTTTTGCAATAGGCCAATTTAACAGCAACTTGGTGGTTAATCAAACCATAGTGAGTACTGCATAATTCATGGATAATTTTATAACCTGACCAATATTTTATGCTTCAGAGACTTTAGTTGGGTAATTTTTGTTTACGTCCATTACTTAACAAATATTTAATGAATAATCATCTTTAACAGTCATGACAGTACTTCTTGATGATTCCATCCCAATTCAGTGACAGGGAACTAAATTCCATTGATGATTGGCTAAGGTTATCTATTGCGATAAATTTGTCGACGGGGCATCCATGTTTTAAAAACACATTTTCTAGTTGTAAATCATTCCTGTAAAGTTTAGTTGATTTGCTTCATTGGTATCAGAGGAGAAGATGAAAACATGATTTTCCCATAGGGTCCCATGTTAAACTTTGTTCAGCGCTGGCAGCCATGTTTTTTATGGGATCGGAAAAATTTCAACAAGCTACATAGAGGACCTTCCATACATCATTCCTGTAAAGTTTGGTCAATTGCTTTAGTAGCTTCAGAAACGATAGAACATAAATGCTTTTCCCATAGTGTCCTAGGTTAAACTATGTTCTGCACCGGCAGCCATGTTTTTTAGTGGATCAGAAAAATTTCGGCAATCTACATAAAGGA
Source organism: Modiolus philippinarum (assembly GCA_002080025.1). Classification (NCBI taxonomy): domain Eukaryota; kingdom Metazoa; phylum Mollusca; class Bivalvia; order Mytilida; family Modiolidae; genus Modiolus; species Modiolus philippinarum. Next base: position 82,443 of record MJUU01044183.1, on the reverse strand, counting down.
CCTTCCATACACCATTCATGTAAAGTTTGGTTCAATTTGTTTCAGTAGATTCAGAGGAGATAGCAAATACATGCTTTTCTCATAGGGTTCCATGTTAAACTATGTTCTGCGCTTGCGGCCATGTTTTTTAGCGGATCAGAAAAATTTCGGCAATCTTCATAAAGGACCTTCAATACATCATTCTTGTAAAGTTTGGTCCAATTTGCTTCAGTAGCTTCAGAGGAGTTAGCAAATATATGCTTTTCCCATAGGGTCCAATGTTAAACCTTAGTTCAGCGCTGGCGGCCATGTTTTTTGGTGGATCTGAAAAATTTCGGCAATCTACAGGACCTTTCATACATCATTCATGTTAAGTTTGATTCAATTTGTTTCAGTAGATTCAGCGGAGATAGCAAATATGTGCTTTTCCCATAGGGTCCAATGTTAAACCTGAGTTCAGCGCTGGCGGCCATGTTTTTTGGCAGATCGGAAAAATTTCAGCAAACTTGGTAAAAGACCTTCCATACATCATTCCTAGAAAGTTTGGTTAAAATTGGTCCAGTGGTTTCTGAGGAGATAGCAAAAAAGTGAAAAGTTTATGGACGCCAAGTGATGGCAAAAGCTCACATGGCCTTTTAGGCCAGGTGAGCTAAAAAATGACATAGTTCTACATTGTTTATACTTCAGAGAAAAATGCAGAAGAAACAAAATCCATAATACAGGTAATCATCAATAAATTTACAAATGATCTGTAAAATAAAAACTTCATAGATAAAAACTAGACGGAGTTGGGAGATAAACTATGTACCTTCTACGTGGATATACATGTACAAACAGAAGGATGGATGGACAGAGTTATAGCAATATGTCCCAAAATTGTCAGAGGGGCATTAAAACTTGTAGACAATCAAGTCAATAAACCATGCATAAACAGAGCAAAACGTGTAACTGAACTATCAACAAACAATCTGGCCAACAATTAGGCATAACAAACCATAAGTAATTGATAAATGATGGACATATTTATTGAAAAAAAAAGTCACATACGTAAAATGCACATAACTGACTAATAATATCACATAATTCTGATAAAATATGACAAATGCACTGTTTCACATCTCAATTTATATGCCATGCATTCATAAAATCTTGTACATGTATATCCAATAGATCACTCTAGATTTTTATCAATTAATTTAAATAAATACTAACTGAGGAAAAAAAATTAACCTAAAGCGGTACAGTAGATTAAATATATATCTCCCTTAGCTCAACAGTGTTCATTAATTTGTGATTCCCTCTCGGGTATTGATGCACATGTATTTATTTTTGTCGAATAATAATAGATTTTTTTCCAGAGAGAACACATTCAAGTAAAAAGTCCCGTATTGAGGGATTTTCCCAGTCAAATCCACTTCTTCACCTGTGATTTAAATTCTATGTAATCTATAGACCATTTGCCAATTCAAATGGAATTCCCGAATTTATCCTTGTGTTTTACAAACTTATGCAAAGGGACAGAACTCTAGACCAGACAAACACTAGAGGAAAAAAATGTACAAGTTATTTTCTCTTGACCTGTACGGTTTTACTGGACTTTATCAAGATAATATGACATTTTATGTGTCTATTTGTTTTGTTTTATATCTCAATAGATTTCATATGCCAGGATGCTGATTTATAAAAATGTGACATCCTGTCCATTGTCACATGATCTTGTTTTAGTGAAAATTTTAAAGAATAGAAACAAACTTATTAATTGGCAAATCATCTATCAAGTGAAAAATATATCCATTGTAGTACAGTCTTGTTTCAATGGATCACATTTGTCGCCATTAATTCTTGGCTTTGAAAAGCTCTTAAATCAGTAAAGTAAAAATTTCAAATTTTTGTAGACAAGTTAGTTGGAATATAACTTTTGGAGGAGTTGTGGATTAACAGACCATATGAGTAACTGACCTATTTTTAGCACCACTCAATCAGAATTATAAGGAACACAACTAGATCATGTCAACATCTCCTAAAAGTTTAGTTGGAAACTAGCAGCTAAGAAGGAGCAACTGATTTAGCAAACAGGCAAAAGTAAAGCAGGACAAAGAAGCATCTTTGTGCAAAATGACAATGTGAGATAGATTGTAATCCAAAAGTGTCATGGTAATATTTCTAAACATTTTGAAATTGACTTATAATTATTATTATATAGAGGACAGTGAAAGATTGAATTTTCTCAGTGAAAGAAAAGTGATAATTAACTGTGAAATTATTTTCCATAATTTCACTCTAGGAAGTGACGTCACAATAGGCGTTGTCAACATTGTTGTTAAGTAAACGTCTCGGTGGATTAACATGGAAAACGTAGTTCATAAAAAGAATCCAAATTAAACCAATAATTATGAGAGAACTGATCTATATAATAATCAAAGGCCCAAAGGGACTGGTGGATTAGTGTCTATGATGGCAATGATCAGTATCTAATCTATTGATATTTTATGTACACTGTCCAATAGTGTCCATGTATGATATGAATAATTGCCTGTCTATGTCATGCATAATTAATATTTTTTACTATGGGTCTAATTATAATGATGCTATCAAAACCAAGAAAGGAATGCTCATCAAACTAGAGCTGTCGCCGAGTGGCAACCAATCATGCCCCCGCTCATTGAACCCTGAATCAATAGGGATGTGCAAATTTAAGCATGTGTTGACACAGTACAAGTATGGACACAATGATATGCCTCTCCTTTTTCCAAAATACATAAAAGGGAGTTCTGAGCCAGAAAATCAATTCTATGGGTGCTAGGTAATCTTTCTGTGAAGTTTCATCCATTCTGAGGCACTTTGAATTTTCCCACCTTTTTCCAGTTTTTTTGAAAATTCTGAGACCCAAAATCATTTCTATGGGTGCTAGGCATCCTTCTTGTAAAGTTTCATCAAATTTGAAGCACTTTGAATTTTCCCACCTTTTTTCAGTTTCCATGGCAACGGCGGCCATTTTGAATATTCCAAAAGATATGTGTGTGCACATCTACTTATTGTATGTTAGATTCCTTTAAAGTAGTTGGAATTTGTTTGCAAACTTTCTAAAAAAAACATGAATAGTTGTGTTTTTCATTCGTACGGACGGATGGACGGACGGACGAACGGACGGACAGACAAGGGTAAAACAATATGTCCCCGACTTTTCGTCGCG
>MJUU01044183.1:66093-78251 GCA_002080025.1 Modiolus philippinarum | reverse complement strand
AGTAAAGTAAAAATTTCAAATTTTTGTAGACAAGTTAGTTGGAATATAACTTTTGGAGGAGTTGTGGATTAACAGACCATATGAGTAACTGACCTATTTTTAGCACCACTCAATCAGAATTATAAGGAACACAACTAGATCATGTCAACATCTCCTAAAAGTTTAGTTGGAAACTAGCAGCTAAAAAGGAGCAACTGATTTAGCAAACGGGCAAAATGTAAAGCAGGACAAAGAAGCATCTTTGTGCAAAATGACAATGTGAGATAGATTGTAATCCAAAACAACGGCAGTAGAATACCGAAGGAACAAAGGGGTGAAATTCACAAAAATCGAAGTCCAAAGACAGGGCAAAAACGAGAACACAGAAAACAATGACGTTAGACACAAAAACAATGACGCCAGACAGACACAAAGCACAGAACCAGAAACCACAACATTCAGAACAAAGGCACTCACAGTGTGAACTCCAGTGAAACTGAGAGTGACATCAGGTGCTCCGGAAGGGTAAGCATGTCCTGCTCTGTTAACAGCACCAGTCACACGGTGAGTGAGGCATATATATCATATATATCAAAAGTGTCATAGTAAAATTTCTACTTCATGCTCAAAACATTTTTGAAATTGACTTATAATTATTATTTTATAGAGGACGGTGAAAGATTGAATTTTCTCAGTGAAAGAAAAGTGATAATTAACTGTGAAATTATTTTCCATAATTTCACTCTAGGAAGTGATGTCACAATAGGCGTTGTCAACGTTGTTGTTAAGTAAACGTCTCAGTGGATTAACATGGAAAAAATAGTTCATAAAAAGAATCTCAAATTAAACCAATAATCATGAGAGAACTGATCTATATAATAAAAACCAGAGGCTCCCAGGAGCCTGTATCGCTCACCTGGCTTTCAGTTGCCACAATCAAGGTAACATTGCAAGTTATACAGTTGATCTTTAGTTTCTCAAACTTTCGTAGCTCAAATACCTCCAACATTTTGAACTGTTTTTAAAGTCTGATCATGTTTTACTATATTTCTTTGTTGGGCTGTTTTGACATAAAACGTTCTTGCTAAGGACCACTTTCAAACCAGTTTTGAAGCTGAGACGTCATTTTGTAAATGGCAGTCAAAAAACAATTTTCAACATCGGTTTTGAAGTCGCAACATCAATATCTACTTGGAAATCAAATTTCATTGAAATTGGACAATGTTGAATTTTCCCCCCTTTTTTGGCGGCCATTTTAAAAATGGCGGTCAACTAACAATTTTTAACATCAGTTTTGAAGTTGCGACATCAAGACCAATTTGGAAACCAAATGTCATAGAAATCGGACAATGTAAAATTTTCCACCTTTTTTGGTGGCCATTTTGAAAATGGTGGTTAACTAACAATTTTCAACACCGATTTTGAAGTTGCAACATCAATATTTTTTTGGAAACCAAATTTCATTGAAATCGGACAATGTTGAATTTTCCCGCCTTTTTTGGCGGCCATTTTGAAAATGGTGGTCAACTAACAATTTTCAAAACCGATTTTGAAGTCGCAACATCAATATTCTTTTGGAAACCAAATTTCATTGAAATCGGACAATGTTGAATTTTCCCGCCTTTTTTGGCGGCCATTTTGAAAATGGTGGTCAACTAACAATTTTCAACACTGGTTTTGAAGTCGCAACATCAATATCTATTTGGAAACCAAATTTCATTGAAATCGGACAATGTTGAATTTTCCCACCTTTTTTGGTAGCTATTTTGAAAATGGCGGTCAAGGAACAATTTTCAACATCAGTTTTGAAGTCGCCACAGCATGGCAAACATTTCATCAATTTACACTTAACCTTNNNCGGCCATTACATGTATACCGAACGCGGACCTCGGAGAAGACACTAAATGACAATCGCAACAAGTATAATGGAACAGCCAACGTGGAGCAGCCGTACTTTTCCATTCATTGATAACTAAAAATGTAAACAAACATTACGTCTTCTGTAGATTGTAAATAATGGACCGTTGTTCTCGACGGCTGATGAATTTGATTTTTTTATTTCCAATGCGTTGTTCTTTTATGATTTATTTCAAAACAGCTACATCGTTTCATTGATGGTTCAGGGAAGTACGTTTACGCAAAGACATCGGTCTTCCATATTCATACATCTACACACAAAATTTTATGAATGGGAAATTCATTCGGTGATTAATTAACGAATTCGGGCACCATTTAAGTGTTGAAAAGNTTTGATATCTGTAATGGTTTTCGAGTTATTAGCCAAAAACTGCAATTTACCCCTATGTTCTATTTTTAGCAATGGCGGCCATGTTGTTTGACCAGCCGACTAATCGAAAACAATTTTGAGAAGCCATACCCTGGTGAAGATTCAAGTCAAGTTTGGTTACATTTGGCCCAGCGGTTTCAGAGGAGAAGATTTTTGAAATTGTTGACGGACAGACAGACAGACAGACGATGGCAAAAGCTCACATGGCCTTTTAGGCCAGGTGAGCTAACAATAACTAATCCGAGATTCTGATTATCGAAAATATTCAACTCATGATCGAAAAACACTGTAATTCACTCATGCTCTACGTGCATTCGTGAATTACTGCGTTATTCGATCATTCGTTAAATATTTTGTGATAATCAGAATCTCTGATAAGTTATTTATAAATAAATAACCTTACATCCATATGAGATACATCTCTGTACATGATAACTAGCTCAATTCTAATAAATACTCATCATTCATTAAACTTACAATGTTCATACAACTTTAATACACATCTATATATACATGTAGTTCATACTCATTTTCTATATTCACACAAATATCACACACATTTAAAATCTGTATAATTACAAATATTAAAAATGAACATATAAAATTTAAATTTTAAAAATTTACCTGCAAAAAAAGTTTTTAACATGATGTACTGCTATAAGTCATTTATAAATTTCAGTAGTTTCTGAGTAAATATAGAATTATAAAAAAGAAACCCTTGATTTAATTAATTCACCTTTAATATCATTTCAAGTCGATGAATGTTCCTTTGTACAATGGTATGTTTTTTGGTCTATTTTGCATATAAAAATTCTCTACATATTGAACTGGGCATATATATTTCAATACAGTGAAACCTGAAACATCTATATAACAAATATCCAGAAATGTCTCTTTATATCTGGTTCAATTTAGACAGGTTTCACTGTCAATTTTATGGTAAACTGATAAAAAAATCTACTATGTAAAGTTCTTTGATGCTTTAAAATAAACAGCATCATAACATAAAGCCTAAAAAATTATAGTTATACAAATATGTCAAAGTGGTAATAAAACTTGATTGATAAATTTGATTATGAATTTGTTTAAAATACTTGATTAGGAATTTGTTAAAAATACTAAATCAATATCTTTTACTACATTGTAACTACCAGCAGACCGGAGACCCTTAAAGGGGATAATCCAGAACAAGGAGGGGCTCCAGGAATAAGTTTTTGTTGTTTTCTATCCAAAATTATGCAAAAAATCACAAATGTTGAAGAAAAGGGGATTCTAGCTATGTTATTGTTTTCTCTAAAATCTAACAATGCATTCAATGATATTATGGAAAAAACTATTTATTTTTTGATGATTTTTTGTTACATAATTGATAGCCCAATTTCCTACATATAAATTACATGATATCCAAGTTTACATGGTAACTTTGACCTTCAGTAAATTTTTTGACACTAAATACATGTTTGTAAGCAAAAGTAAAAAGAAAAATAACTGCCATTCATTACTTTTGGACAATAAATATATACATTTATTAAATAATATGATAAAATCAGCTGTAATATGGCAAACACGGCATGTGTCATACTGATGGCTTAGCCTAATGATATTAATACAGCTTTTTCGGCCCGGGCAAATACAGGCAAATAACGGCTCTCCAGTAGATCTCAATGAACCCTGTATTGGCGTGGGACAATGGGTTCATTGAGGTCAACTGGAGAGCAGTTATTTATAGTAACCAATAATTGTAACGTGTTTTCTCAATATAATACATGTAATTCCATTCTGTAAATCTACTCACATGCGCAAAATTAAAATAAATTCTGCTCTCTTTATAAAGCATGACATATGTCTAAGAATATTTAACAATAATTGATACACGTAAAAATCATGAAACACAACGAGCTACTGTGAAATTACTATTGTTCGTGGGGTTCCAATTTTCTTGGATTTCGTGGTTAGCAAAACCCATGAATTTAAGTTCCCAACGAAATGCATTTTTCCCATTAAGTTTAAATGTATAGAATTTGAAAGCACGACTTTAAATACCCACGAAATGGGGATATTTAAGAAAACGACAAAAATTGATGTCAACGAATAAAAGTACTTCCACAGTATTTTTTATCCAGACTCCAAGGGGAAACAGGCCAAATTTTTAATAGAACCCAATCGATACATGTACGACTACATAAAAATAATCAATAAAAATCGGTAAAGTAAAAACACAAATCTATAGGCCTAACTCCTCTTTACAACTGGTTTATCATTAAATCATTTATAACACAAAAAACATTGGATGCAAAGGCACAATTACGTTAAAGTAAACACCAAAGCTGTGTGGAAGTTGACCTCGTCAACAATAGAAAGTGAAAATACGATAAAACGTAATGGTTCTAAAGAACAACTTTCATACCTATCAAAATTTGTCCCTTTACAGAATACATTATTGTTTATTTGCTAAATCATGGGATCACAAACAAGGGGGGGGGGTGTTGGCTGTAATGATTATTGGAAACAAAGCCTTTTCACAACAGTAACATCAAAAAATGTACATGTATAAGTGCTTAAAGAAAAAAGTTAGAATATTTAATAAAAGTGTTATGAACTGTCTGTTTCTGTATTGGCCCCGTATAGATTCTTGATCAGCTGCATTGGCCCTCGACCCTCTGGATCTTGAGACCAATACAGCTAACCTTGAATCTATACAGGGCCAATACAGAAACAGACAGTTAATAACACTAAAGTATTGCTGATCTGGACATTACATACTATACAAAGAAGACAGCATATGCCCCTTACTTATGAATACTGATGTCTATAAATTCAAAAATATTCTATCTACATATAACTTGCATATATTATACAATCACTGTCAGTGAATCATAATATGGAATAAATTATTTTATCAAAGTATTTACATCATATGCAAAATATAGGTATTTATTTGCAGACAAAAGCAATGTTACGATATATCTTTGGCAATATTTTAAATTTGTCCCCTGTATACCCCTCATAATTTCAAAAGCCATTTCCTAGTACAATTTAAGTTATGACAATTCTACATCATGAATTGTTAGTTAAAAGCACATATTTGACTATTTTACATCATATAATGTCCATTATTTCCCCTTCTCCCTAATATACATCTAAGTTTCAAAATGCAACCTTACTTTATCTACCATAATATGAACACAAAGTCATGAGTTTAGAAACATGCATGTAAAAATATACTGACCGTTCAAAATACCTTGTGCAATAAATATTAAAATTCATTAAAACCTAGGAAGAATTCATGGATACTGGTACCCGTTACCATATCTGTTTCCTGGTTCACTTTGACTATCTTCCGTCATGAAATAAGACATAGATGGTACACGAGACAAGTCAGATTTTTTAGGGCAGAGTTTTAACCGTTTTACATACAGTGTTATTGCCATGACAACTATAAGTAAACAGAAGATANAACAAGAGGCTCTCAAGAGCCTGTATCGCTCACCTGGGCCACGGCTGACATATGCAGTTAAAATAGTCCCAATGTTTTAAGGGCATTATTTTCAAATTTGTTAATAGACACTGATGTAATATTACCATAAGTTAAACTATATTCCAGACTAGCAGCTATTTTGGATTGGGTGCAGTTCTTTTGGCCAAGTTTGGATCCAATTGGCCCAGTAGTTTCAGAGGAGAAGATCTTTGAATGTCTTTTCCCATAGGGTCCAATTTTAAAACTATGATCCCCGCTGGCGGCCATCTTGGATGAAAAACAACTTTTTTGCAGGGGACCATCTAAGGACTATTGTGGCCAAGTTTGGTTTCAATTGGCTGAGTAGTTTCAGAGGAGAAGATCTTTGAAAGTTTTTTTCCATAGGGTCCAATGTTAAAACTATGATCCCCGCTGGCGGCCATCTTGGATATAGCACGGATCTGAAAAACAAGTTTTTTGCAGGGGACCATCTAAGGACTATTGTGGCCAAGATTGGTTTCAATTGGCTCAGTAGTTTCAGAGAAGATCTTTGAATGTCTTTTTCCATAGGGTCCAATGTTAAAACTATGATCCCCGCTGGCGGCCATCTTGGATATAGCTCCGATCTGAAAAACAACTTTTTTGCAGGGGACCATCTAAGGACTATTGTGGCCAAGCTGTGTGAAAGTTGACCTCGTCAACAATAGAAAGTGAAAATACAATAAAACGTCATGGTTCTAAAGAACAACTTTCATTCATACCTATCAAAATTTGTCCCTTTACAGAATACAGAATACATTATTGCAAAATCATGGGATCACAAACAAGGGGGGGTGGTGGCTGTAATGATTATCGGAAATGAAGCCTTTTCAGAACAGTAACAACATAAAATGTACATGTATAAGTGCTTAAAGAAAAAAGTTAGATTATTTAATAAAAGTGTTATGAACTGTCTGTTTCTGTATTGGCCCCGTATAGATTCTCGATCAGCTGTATTGGCCCTCGTCCCTCTGGATCAATTGAGACCAATACAGCTAACCTTGAATCTATACAGGGCCAATACAGAAACAGACAGTTAATAACACTATAGTATTGCTGATCTGGACATTACATACTATACAAAGAAGACAGCATATGCCCCTTACTTATGAATATTGATGTCTATAAATTCAAAAATATTCTATCTACATATAACTTGCATATATTATACAATCACTGTCAGTGATTCATAATATGGAATAAATTATTTTATCAAAGTATTTACATCATATGCAAAATATAGGTATTTATTTGCAGACAAAAGCAATGTATATCTTTGGCAATATTTTAAATTTGTCCCCTGTATACCCCTCATAATTTCAAAAGCCATTTCCTAGTACAATTTAAGTTATGACAATTCTACATCATGAATTGTTAGTTAAAAGCACATATTTGACTATTTTACATCATAAAATGTCCATTATTTCCTCTTCTCCCTAATATACATCTAAGTTTCAAAATCAGTGTTTTCCATTTAAGCTGGCTTTGCCGACCACGTTCATTTTGCAGGCCGATCACCTTTGCCTTCGTCAAGGTGGTCGGTAAAGACGGATATTTTTCAGTCCCGCACCGAAGCAGTTCCGTAGTTGTTTTCTTTAGACAAAATGGCGGATTCAAACAAAAAGGAACAGAATCGATGTATTCTTTCGTACAGAACGAAAAGGGAAGATACCAGACAAAATTATTCAAAGCAAGGAGAACGAACATTTGATGAAATCATCAAAATGGGGACCACCATTCAATTTGAATATAATGGCACCAGAAAACGATCAAAACAGCGAGTACGAAAACAAAAGGGATGATAAACACGCAAATACATTTTAGTTCCGTGTGCCATATATGTACAAAAAGAGGTCATGGATAGCAAGCAGAAGTGTTTTATACTCATTAAAAAGTAAAACCCAAAAATAAATCATGAATGGATTTAAAACTTTACTGTCCAATCTGAATAACAACAAAACAAGAATTTATTACTTTTAATTTACATAAATATATATCAAGTAATCAAATTTACAGTTTTTTATATACATTACCAAAATACAGCATGCGAATGCTGCAAATACACAAAGCCGGCTATGACAGCCGGCTATCTTGAATTTAAAAAAACAACCACCTTTCGTTTGGCAAAAAAGGAAAACACTGAAAATGCAACCTTATTTTATCTACCGTAATATGAACACAAAGTCATGAGTTTAGAAACATGCATGTAAAAATATATTGACTGTTCAAAATACCTTGTGCAATAAAAATACATTAAAACCTAGTAAGAATTCATGGATACTGGTACCCATTACCATATCTGATTCCTGGTTCACTTTGACTATCTTCCGTCATGAAATAAGACATAGATGGTACACGAGACAAGTCAGATTTTTTAGGGCAGAGTTTTAACCGTTTTACATACAGTGTTATTGCCATGACAACTATAAGTAAACAGAAGATAATTATATATTCATTATTGAGTATCATCATACGTAACTTCCCGTTATGTTTAGGTGTCTGTTGTTGTTGTGACATCTTCTCTATTTCCCTGTGAAAATATAAATAACAGTTTAGCACTGGAGAAAAGATCTAAAATTAAAAGTTTATTTAGAAAATTTTATCTCAATATAAATTGTTTTTATCAAGAGAAAAAATTTGATATCTAAATAATTGTGTTTACCCGTTGTCTTTAATCTTAATTTTTGGATTTTCAAATATGATATCTAAATAACTGTGTTTACCTGTTGTCTTTAATCTTAATTTTTGGATTTTCAAATATGATATCTAAATAATTGTGTTTACCCGTTGTCTTTAAGGTAGATCGGTAGTCTTCCGCCATTTTGAATTTGTTATTTATGCTGTTATGGTATTATCTGCTTTTTAAATATACAAATATTTTTATTTGTAATGAATCAATCAATATTTTATCCACAATACAAAATGCAAAGAACCTACATGGACTTGATTTCACATGTCTTTATGTTATTAGACGAGGTATGGTAACTTGATAATTAAATAAATGGGAAGAGGATTTTTGAAAAAGGGAGATAATCTGATAAAAATATTTTACAAAGATATCACTATGAAAATTCACATTTTACAAATTATATGGAAAACAAAGTCGGTGACCCCCATTTTTCTTTATATTTTCTGAAAGCATGTTCAAAGGGCTAACATATGAGTAAAATACAAAGAAATCTATGGAATAGTTTTAAAGAAAACAACCAAATACCTGTTTTTCCCTATATATTCATTAGAAATATTTGATTATTTTGATATTATTTATTTTAAAAACAAGCACGGTGACCCCCCTTTTTTATTATTTTATTTCAATGCTCGTGTAATAAGGAAACTTTCCTGAGAAAATAAAGAAAATCTATGGAAAAAAATTTTGGAGTACCCATCTACCTTAATCTTAATTTTTGGAGTAACTAAAATCAAAGATTTTTTTTTACTTTCAATGGAAATCCAGTCTCTGAAATGATGTAATTTTCAGTGGAACTCAAGTCACTAAAATGTTTAATTTTTAGCAGAACTTAAGTCACTGAAATGCTTTAACTTCAGTACAACTCATGTCACTGAAATGCTTTTAACTTTCAACAGAACTCAAGAAATAATTTGATAATTTCCCCTTGCATTTTTTTTTTGCATGTCATGATTCTTAGATCTAATAATAGCAACCTTTTCATATACTGGGTATAATGGTCTTCATATGTCTTGCATTAACTTCAGAACCCCGAGTGTATAAACCTGACACTTACTGATGGATGATAACAAGCTCTATGTCTTATAGTACCTTGTCACACCTTGAATCTTACCTGAGTGAAGGATAACCATTCTGTGTATTTCAGTACCAAGTAAGTTTTGTTACATCTTAAATCTTACCTGAGTGGAAAATAACGAGTTCTGTGTATTTCAGTACCAAGTTAGTTTTGTTACACCTTAAATCTTACCTGAGTGGAAGATAACGAGTTCTGTGAAGAATAGCACCAAGTGTCCACTGTACTTCTCTTTTATTTATAAACTGTACAGAACGTAAATTATGGTATGTTCTAGGAAATTTTAGTCCTTGATGTAAAACAGTTGTCATCCAGGATGCTTTAAAACACTGCTGCCTGTAATACACAGATAGAGAATATTACAAATGTATTACAATAGTATCAATGTCTAACATATCATCCTCCTGGATACTCTGTCATAAATATATATACAAATGTCAGTTCAAATTATTTACAGGTAGACAGACCAAAATGACACAAAGTTCACACTGAATGATGTCACTGATGTCCAGTTGTTTGAAATGGGCTACACTTCTGTAATTTTTAGCAAACATCAGAGATTCAAAAGGGCTTAGATGATTTTGTGAAACATTCTTCACAATGGTTGAATGTTTTAACAAAATTTGATTGAATTTCATTGTAACATTAGAGAAGTATTTGATTTCAGTAGTTTCAGATGGGAATCCCCTCCCTTTTTCTGGAAAATTTTTTTAATTTCCTGCAAAATGTAGGCAAAAATCGATAAACATGGATCAAAATCGACTGTAACACCCCTTTTTTGAAGCCTGGACCCACCTGTGTATATCTAAATTGTACATGTATATAATAATGGAATGAACCCGTCAACTTTAAACCTTTATGTATTCTGGTACTTGATCAACCATTAATGATGCATATGCATGTATATTGATGGAAGAATCTTACATCTAGTGCTAATGCTGGTAACAAGTACCAAGTCCCGCTGTCACGAGATCCGATCATTGATTACGTTTGTCTTATTTGTGTTTTTCCTGTGCAGTTACCTGGTAGATAATGGCATGTAATTGTTATTTCTCTAATTCTAATGCTGTTCTCGTCAATTTCATTCTATAGGAGATCATAGTGTTCTCCAACATGTGGATAAATTGATCTCACAATTTCATTGGATATTGAAAAGGTCACAAACTTTTCTTCAAATCACAAAAAAAACCTTAAATAAATTTATTTCGAGTATAAATCAAAATAAAAAGTATTTACTCAAAGTATACAATATGTTATTTTTTATTTATCTTGAATCACTTATAATCGATTTACTCTTGTTGGTTTCCATGCAATGTAAATTTCATATCCGGTGACGTCACAGTATTGATTGTAGAGACCCGCAACGGTAAAACTAAAACACATGAAAGTGTCATCAATTTCAGAATTAGAGTAATGAAATCTATCATTTCCAAGGCGTTGATTATCACTGTTCTACTGTCAAAAGGGTTAAACATAAAAGTTCTCGTTAAAGCTCAAACTTTTAAAGTTTAACCCCTACGACAGTAGAACTATGATAATCAACGACTTGAAAGGATAGATACTATATTTCTTAGCCACTGTAGATGTTTCCCGTTATCTTTTTATTTAATCTACATGTATATATTGTTTACTAGAAGAGTAAATTTTCATATATCAATGATCTGATTTAAAAATGTGATAGCATAATAGGAATTACATTTGTTCATAATGTTTCTAATGTTTTCAAGAGGATATTGAACTACCACAAACAGTAAGAAGTTTAATGAGGAAACTATCCTTAGTGTCCATTCAAACTGAAATGGAAATTATGAATAAGAGTGTTTCTTACCTAAATCTTTTCTCATCTGCCTGAGGAAATAGTTTTTGTTCATACCAGGACTGGAGTGTTATAAAATTAGTACTACAAAACCTCTGTAATAAAGTAACCAAAATTGTATTACCGGTAAACAACAACATCTGTAATAAAGGGCAATGCCGAGCGCAGCATGATACGACCGCAGCATGCTGAACACTGAAATTTGAACAAGTGCAATTCAAAATGAATAAAAAGCTTGATACAGTAATTGAATGGACACAACTGAGAGCTTGACCCAGTAATAAGCTGCATACAAACTAAAGAAAATAAAAAATAGCTCTTATAATTCCTTACAAATATTGAAAATGGTAAGAAGTATGTCAACATTACACATAAAGCTTATATCAACAGGAATCCGTAGAAGAAATTTCAATAGAAATATTGACATAATGCTGAAAGCTTATATCAAGAGGAATCCAAAGAAAAAAAAACCACCGAAGTCGGATGCAAAATAAATATTTTAGGTAATTTGCAAATTTGCAATTTTGTCCCCATTTGGCCCCTCATAGCTCGGAAAAGAAACATATTGTCAAAAATCTAATGGTGCATCTCTTTGTTTATTTTCAAAAGGAATCCATTGCAAAAAACTGCATCAAAATCGGACTTAAAATATAAAATGGGTCAAAGAATCAAATGGCCGGGTTGCGTTTTGGTGCTTCTAGCTATAAAGTGTTGTTTTTCTAGGTTCCCTAATGGGTCTGTGAAAAACAGGAAAAAAATTTCAAAATAATTCCAAAAAGGGAGGTGCACATCTACAATATATATAGAAACATTTTGTGA
>MJUU01044183.1:41304-63217 GCA_002080025.1 Modiolus philippinarum | reverse complement strand
AGGTGCACATCTACAATATATATAGAAACATTTTGTGAAGTTTCAAAATTGTAGGTTGAAAACTGTAGGAGGAGTTGATTTCACAAAATCAGTATCCCATTTTCCACCGACCGCCCGCCCGTCCGCCCACCCACCCATCCGCCCGCCCGACATTCACCATACTATAACCCGGATTTGCAAACCGTGCAACCTGGCCAATAAAATAAAATTTTTGAAAATTGCCCCTTTTGGGCCCCTTTTATCTCCTGAACAGTACATGCCACATTAAATCTGTTTGACATCCTACTGATAGGAAATTTAATTAGGAACATAACAAAAGAAACCCCATCAATATCCAATAAATAATAAATATTCTACAGCCAAATATGTGAAAACACCCAATTTTGCCCCTTTTGGCCCCTTTTTTAAAAACAGGAGGGGCAAAAATGTCCAAAACCAACCCCAGCCTTCCTTTTGTGTTAAGGGACACTGTGGTAAAATTTCATAAGGATTGGTCTACTGGAACTTAAGGTAGTACGGGAGTTTAAAATTGCGCATCATTCTTGCGCAAGTGACTTAAAATGGAATTCACTATGGGAACGTTGCCGTAACCATTTTCAATGTCTTATAATAATTGAATTTGATGAAATATGCAACTTATATTACATAACCACACAGAATATTGAACCTTTCAGCTAACTCCTGTTCCATTAAGGGGAGATAATTTGTATAGAAATAATAGGAAAAAATTAGTTTTTTGTGATTTATTCAAAAATAAGTTTGGTGACCCCCAAATTTTTTTCATGGAAATTGAAGGACAGTATATAAGCTATTAATTTAACAAATTTTTAAAAAATTTTAAATTTTGTTAAAATTTGCTAATTTTCCCTATTATTTCAACCAAAATAGCAGATTTTTACATTTCATATTTCATTCTTATATGGCCGGTGACCCCTTATTTTTATTTTATTTTTTGTATGCTCGAATAACAAAGGGTAAATTATTACCATTATATGACCTCAAATTTTTTGCGGTCGTATAAAAAGTGAATAAAACAACTATAGCAAAATGAGGAATGACCTCTGTGTATTTGCTAAATAGTATCAATAATATTTTTCTCATTGTAGGACATATTTTTAAGGGCTATTGTGACCAAGTTTGGAGTCAATTGGCTTTGTTGTTTCAGAGGAGATCTTTGAATGCTTTCCTCAAAGGGTCCAATACATGTTCTATTTTCCCCATGTTTTTACTTGCCTAAATTTAAAAGCTGCTTCCTTTTTAAAAAAAAAACTATTTTAAAATTAAGCTAAATTCCAGAAATAACAATTAATTTCATCTTTTTTTCTGTTTTCAAAATTCTTATTTTCTTTCCCAAATATTCACAGCATGTTTGAATCAAAGTGCTGAAAGCCCTAATAGAAAGGTTGCTTTCAAAGATTTAAGTAGACTTGGTACAAGCCCCTCTTGTCGATTATCTATTATTTTTATTTTGCTATAAAAGCGTGCAGTAAACTATCCACACTTGTTTACTATCAAACAGTGTTACTAATATTTAAAAAAAAATTAGTACAGTCACAACATATAAAAATTCCTGACAAGAAAGTACTATTTGATCTAAATGCAAATTCTAAAGACCTGCAAATGTCACCTGTTCTTAAAAGTAACGGTTATCCCACAACAGTTGTGATTATCTCCCTTTCTATATGTAATCTGAACTCCAACATTTTGTTTTCTAATTTACAAGTGACTACTAGACTAGAATTTTCAAGGAAAATTAACAATATTAACCTAGACTGAAAGTTTGTAAACGAACAAGCAACAGCAACAGGTTGTTTCATTTCAGTGATGAAAAAAAATACAGTGTCTAAAGCCGAAGTTGACTTCCGTTCACGAGTAAAAACTATTCTTAGGGCCGTTTAAATTTTGGCTTGTCAAAAAAGAAAACAATTCAGAAAAAGGCCTCTGACAATGCACAGACAGTGAAACACAAAACTCACACTCGTCAATGCTACTTTCGTTTTGTCCATTCAGCATCTGTTGCCCATGCGTCCATACCAGAAATTTGTTTACATGCCGTTCAAGAAAACGAAACGCTCTTGTGTTTATGTAAAATCGTTTCACTGTTAGAATGTTTTATCCATTCTAATTGCAGGATATCAATTATATTAGCAAAGATGTACTTTATTTCATCCGTTGAAGATTCCATCCAAAGAGTACATAGTTGCCAACTCACATGATTTTCGCGTCAATGGTTTACACGCGTAGATTTTGTCACACGGCGTGTACATGCTTTTCAGAACTTCACATGCCATTACACGCTTTTCGTTGTTTACGTTTTTGGTTATTAGCGATATCACGTTTTTCGTGATTCTCTGGACTTTTCCACGACCGTTGTTCATGTTTTTGGTTATTAGCGCTATCGATCCCCGTGATTCTCCGCACTTTTCATGGCCGTTAGGTAAATTACAACTAATTTTAAATCGTTTCAATAATTTTTTTGGTTGGGTACGACGACTAAAGGCAGGAGTGCAAATAGAAAACGATATTTTTGTACCGGATCAGTGATACCAAAACAAAATTTGGGACTCCGAGTTTGAAGTCCAAGAAAGTGATCGCTATGCAGTTTACATATTTATATTGGATCATTTATAGAAAGTGATATAGTCGGATATACAAAAGCGAGGGCTTATTTGAAACCATTTATCTGTCAAAGCGGGTCTATGCCAATTTCCTCCTTGCCAGCTACAAAAAATTTGTTGAATGTGGTAATCATCAAGGACAAGGCTGAGAACTCTGCTAACTTTTGCCCTATTGACTTGTAAATTCAACCAAACTTGTAATTGTTTTGAATATGTACCTAGTCAGGTAGTTCTAAAATCAGCAAAACAGGCAAATGTTGAGTACAATGGGCGTTAATATTGGCAAATTAATTTTATATAAATTTTGTTCAATAATCCGAAAGTATGTCACACGTTTTCACACGCTTTTTGGTATCTCATGTCATGTAATGACATGATTTTTCATTCTCAGAGGTTGGCAACTATGCCAATGACAAACCATTCTTCCAAAATCACCCGATGTTTACCGATAATAAATTTTCCTTTAAGGGGCATATGGATTCGTTTTTCTTGAATAATTCTTTTAAAAGATCACAAAATTCTTATTAAATCTGTGAATTAGTTTATTTCTCACTAACTCATTGTTTAAAGTCAAAAATATGATTTTGGTCAATTTGGTTTTTCAAATTGAAGCACATGTTTTTCTTCATAGTGCATTTCAACTGACAGGGTCATGACATTAGAAAGCATTTCAATGCAACCTTTCTAAAAACCGCAACAAAATCATAGAGTTTCTAAAAGTTTTCCATACATGGTGTCTGGTAAGGATAGTGCTTCAACTTTTAAATATGACATTAAAATGCAACAGTTGTCACTTTTAATTGAAATAATGCAACATGAATTAAGCAAATGTAAAATTAATTTGTACAACTTGAGGTTTATTGGCTAACAAATCTGTGTGATCTTGACATACAGAAGTTGATCATTTCACTGCCAGTATTTTGTTTTCTATAAATTTTGGGTATTTGTTTACTTCATTCCTTCTCTGTGTCTGCAAAAAATCTTGATTTCCAGCCCAGTACTGACTTGTTTTTGCCTTGCAACAAAATATTACATACCTTTGCCTCATCTTCAAATTTTCTGTTGTCATAGTAACCACCAATTCTGAATACATCTTCCATAGTATACCAAAATTCTGAGAATCCATAAAATTCACTGTTTCTGAACACAATGTAAGGTTGATGAACACCATTTAAAGAACAAGGAATCTGTTCACATTGTCTAGATAAGTTCAGCAATGGAATAAGAGATTTTTGACAGACAGTGTAATTTCCTGCCCCTTCTAAAATATAACCTTTCCTTATTTCATAAGATAAGTCCTTTGGAAGACAAGGATCTGATATGACAATTTTTCTGTGTCGATGTAATGGATGTAAGCCCTCACTGAAACATTAAAGGTTTGAAAAGCTTGTTTAAAAATGTTAATTACAAAGGAACATAACAAAAATTGTCTTTAACTGTCTAAGAGTTATGTTGATTTACTTTATCTTATAGAATGTTGGGAAAAAGTGCAAATATTTATCAAAAGTTAAGCAATGACAATCAAGCCAAAGACATCAAATTGTCAAAGAATTGTGTAGTTGTCATCTGTTTAATTGTTAAGGTAGATGGGTACTCCAATTTTTTTTCCATAGATTCTTTTTATTTCTACAGGAAAGTTTCCTTATTATATAAGCATTGAAATGAAAAAATAAAAAAGGGGGGTCACCGGGCTTGTTTTTAAAATAACTGATATCAAAATAATCAAATATTTCTAATGAATATATAGGGAAAAACAGGTATATTGTTGATTTCTTTAAAACTATTCCATAGATTTCTTTCTACTTTACACATGTGTTAGACCTTTAAACATACTTTCAAAAAATATAAAGAAAAATGGTGGTCACCGACTTTGTTTTCTTTATAATTTGTAAAATGTGAATTTTCATAGTGATATCTATGTAAAATATTTTTATCAGATTATCTCCCTTTTTCAAAAATCGTCTTCCAATTTATTTAATTATCAAGTTGCCATACCTAGTCTAATTAAATAAAGACATGTGAAATCAAGTCCATGTAGGTCCTTTGCATTATGTATTATGGATATAATATTGACTGATTCATTACAAATAAAAATATTTGCATATTTAAAAAGCAGATAATACCATAACAGCATAAATAACAAATTCAAAATGGCGGAAGACTACCGATCTACCTTAAGGATTAGACATGTCATATTCAACTAAAATCACACAAGTGTAAAGTATTGGTCAAAGCCACTTGTAATTGTCAGTGGTTTCCATAGTAATGTATTTGTTAAATCAATCATCATTGCCTGACATTTACAACATACTTTGTTTATTGTCTATTATTTATTGCCATACATTGCAATTCATTTATGTTTGCCATAACATGTTTATGCTTTTGGCAAATAAACTTTTTATTAATTCCATCTAATTAAGGTGCTTAATTTGATGAAACATCATTTTGATAAAATGTGTTGTTGCTCAAAAATGGACATAAACACAAAGTTTACAGAAATGACTCAAGCTGAACTTAATCTAGTGATTTTTGTAATTTTTCATTCAAACTTTAAAATAATTTTACAAATTCCAAATTGTATATTTTCTTACTATTCTAGTCAAGCAAAGTTATATCAGATTACCTATCATTCTTTACATTCAGTGTTAATAATTGGATTAAAACTGATTATTTTTCCTGTAATTATGATCTCTTTACAGAGTCTTAACAAATAACTAAATACCAAAGTTAATCTGTGATTACTGTGAATTTATTTTCTGCATATGCACATTTCTACAACTGATGTCTCTTCAGTGCAGATAAAATCTTAATGTTTGGAAGACCATTTTTATCATGTGTATATTTGGTTTCTTAATATTGAAATGCAGAATCTATATACTCCCAGGTTGTCGGTTATCAGTTCAAGCTAAGTAAGGACTTAAAGCCAACAAATTTAAAACAATGTTCTCTTTGCCACTGCCATCATAAGAACTCATGTATAAATTACATACTGATTAGTTATATTGGCTAAAGGCAATTCTTGAACTTTGTGCTGTCCAGCTTGTGTTATCAACATGTCTTCATATCTCTCCCGAGCCTCATTAGCACCAAACCCAAGGAATGTAGTGACATATACTTTATATGTATGGTCATGATCGTTGTTCTGACATCCAAGGTTAAATTCAGCCATTCTGTGTTTTGGAATATCATCATCCTGTTTATTGTAAAATAACTGATCATATAGTATTTCTTTCATTAACATATGTAACCTAGGATGACCAGTTTTGATGCACTAAATGATAATTTCTGCATTTGTATACTTTTCATTGACACTGTTTAAGTAATATGCCATTTTCTTGCTAAAATACAACATGAATAATTGAAAAGCATCTAAACTTTGTGGTGTTTCATGTACAAAGGAAAAAATACAAACCATTTTGTGCATCAAACAGAATCCTGATCACTGCCATCAAAAGGACCTGAATTGATGCACTTAGGAAACCTTGTGGAAACTCATTCTCACTTAGAAATTTCATAAAATATATAGATCCTTTAATTGATCCTAAAATTTAATAACCAATGGCGATAAGGCCACAGTTTTTATATTTTTAGTTTTAAGAAAATTTCAGTCAATGATCATTGGTAGGACAGAAAAAAAAATAAAATAAAAATCTTCCTGGATCATTGATTTTTTTTTCGAATATCAAAATTATTCAAGATTGTGATGAATAGTGTTTTGAAGATGGTCTCTTCAGTTGTAATAATGTTGGAAATAAATAAATAAGAATTGAAGTACTTATAAAAACCTTATTTAGAGCACAAAGTAAGGTTTTTTAATCAATTATGCATGAATTTATTTTTTTGGGCATAAAAATACAGCGTCGGAGGGAATAAAAAAATAAAAATTGAGCAATTTTCAATTTTATTTTTTTTCCATTTTGACAAAATTAAGGGTCGGTGGAGTCGTAAAACTAAAAATAAAAAAATAACAGTAAAAACAGTAAAAAATCGTGATGAAGTTGTCTTGTCGTTTAAAACTACATGTATCAATTATCATGCCATTGTTTCCCCAACTAGCCAAATGGCAAGTTCATCAGTCATATAGGACATTTTATATTAGGTTTGTGTCTTTAAGGGAATTTATCTTTTCATTGTTTCTCTGTGATTCATGACAGCTACCATTCAAAAATATTGTGCAATAGTTGAAATACTAATATCTTTTATCACACAATGTACAAAATGAGTATACTTAACATATTAGACTTAACATATACCTATCAGAAATAGAACCAAAATTTGCATGTTTCTTGAAAACAAATATATAAGATAAGACTCTTCTTCTAGATTAAATTTCTCTTGCATACTCGACATGTATTGATAATTCAATGAATTTCAAAAAATCACATAAATGAGAGTAGTGAAGCTCATTTGGTTCATCCCTTGATGCCCAAATGGATATTTACTAAATGTTATACAAAATAGTGAGATTTTGGCGTTAAGGATGTAGTAAGGTGAAATTAAAAAAATCTACAATTTTAAAGTGATACCATAAGTTGAAAGAGCATTGGTAAAGGAATAAAATTAGCTAAAAATATTCATAGGTAATGGACCTTGTTTTCAAGATATTTCACATTTTAAAAATTGCCGGGAAAAGGCTCTCTTGGACTTTTACCTTAGTATACCATGGAACCATTACTGATTTCTTTCACATTGGAGGAAAATCTACAATCTAATGAAATTTTGCTTACTGACCTTAAATGACCTACTGAAGCCTTTGATGGCCACAAAATTGGGTGTAATGGGGCAAAATATATTTCATAGTAATAATGGGAAAAATCAAAAAAATCCGAATGACATTTGTGAATTTCAAAAACCTCACCTTACTACATCCTTAAGTTTAGTAAAGTCATACATGTATATCTGCTATTTTGACAGATACAGAGATCATTAAACTTTTGAAATCTATTTAGCAATGTAATAAAATCATTAATGACATCATTTCCTACGTAGAATAAGTATACATCACAAATAAAATTTGATTTGTAATTTCTGGTCCTTGTTAAGAGAGTGCGAGTGTCAGTAATTTTGTAATTAGAATTAAAATTCTGACCTATTGTTTTGAAGAACTTTGCTAATAGAACAACATGATAAAAAAATTTTGAAAATCCATATAAGAATTTTTGAAATATAAGATGTCAAAATTTTGGCGGGAAACAATTCTCTCTAGAGTTTTCCTTCATTTTCCATTAGCTGTTCATATGCCTTAAAATATATGAAAATATAATTGGAAATTGATAAAATTTTGCATATTGTCTATTTTATGCATGTTAAAGTGACCTATGACCAGTTCATTCAAATGTAGAAACTACTTAAGGTGGTTTGGGTGTCTAAAACTGTGCATCTATCTTACGTATGTGATGAAAATTGAATTTTACCATTCATATGCTGTAAAAATGATTTTAAACAGTTTATTAATAATAAATAAAATCAAATAAGCAACATTTTTGCTGCAAGTGTGAAAAATATTTCACATTTTGAAAAATTCTTAATTCTTAATTCTTTTATTAAGGGGAGATAATTCTAAAGAAATAACAAGGGGAAGATCACATTTTCATAATTTTTTCAAAAATATGATCAATGACCCCAATTTTTTATTTCGTATTTCCGAAGTTATTTCTTTAACACAGTTAATACTACATTTTCATCAAAATCTATCATTTTATTCATATAAAAAATTATAAAGTAGTATTTTCTCCCTATTTGTGTCTTTATCACACATGTTTATATCTATATGTTTGTGTTTAAATATGTTTGTATTTTTTCTCCCTATTTGTGTCTTTATCACACATGTTTATATCTATATGTTTGTGTTTAAATATGTTTGTATTTATATATGTTTGTATGTGTATGTATGTATGTATGGATGTATGTTGAGGAGAACCGCTCATAGCCTTTAGGCTGTCTGCAATCCTCTTGAAATAAATAAAGAATTAAATTTTCTCCCTATATAGACTATATTAAAAAGCTCAAAATATTGCTATTTTCTGAAGCTTCTCTCGGAAAAACCAGTTTGGTGACCTATTGATTTTTCACTAAAATTTTGAAGTGCATTTAATAAACTTTCATTCACAAAAAAATTAGAAAAATCTATGGTTTTGTATTTTGTCACACGAACTACCTTAAGTTCAATTAAATACTACATATTGTGCCTTTTTTTGATTTTGTAAATAAAGAGAATAATTATTAAATGCAGTAGATACATTCTAAAAATGCAAAAAGGATAGAGAGAGGAAACAAACATGTACAGTGTCAAGAGCACACACACCTGTCAACAGCCAAATTGATTTTTTTACATTACTACACTGCCAAAAAAAATCATTAAAAAACATCCAATGAACCTGTTGCTCCACAAGATTTAATCATCTAACAAATATCAAAGCATTGCAAAAAAAAAATAAGTTCGGTAGAGAGATTTTTTGGCATAACAGACTATTTAAGGAGCAAACCTTGTATTCAAAGAAATAATAAATGTAAACTTTACTTACTGTGCAGTATGCATTAGTTTGAAATATGATATTGACAATTATTAATTACAAAACAAGAGGCTCTCAAGAGCCTGTATCGCTCAACTGGCCCTTGATTGAGCCCATATATATAGTTAAACTATTAATCCAATATCCCTAATTAGTTAAAGGGGAGAAGACTTCTGTTAGTGTTTCCCATGTGGTCCAATGTTAAACAATGTTCCCTGCTGGCAGCAATCTTGGATAAAGTGTGAACCTAAAAAAAAACAGTTTTCTTTTCAGGGTCCCACATAAAGACTATTTTGAGCAAGTTTGGTTCCACTGGCTAGGTATTTTCAGAGGAGATCTTTGAATGTGTTTTCCCTTAGGGACCAATGTAAAAACTAAGTTCCCCGCTGGTCACCATGTTGGATATCAAGCTGACCTGAAAAACACCTTTTTTCAAGGGACCACTCAATAACTATTGCGGCCAAGTTTTGTTCCAATTGGCTAAGTAGTTTCAGAGAAGAAGATCTTTGAATGCGTTTTCCCATAGGGTCCAATGTTAAATCTATGTTCCCCACTGGCGGCCATGTTGGATATAGTGCAATCCCGAAAAACACCTTTTTTGCAAGGGACCTCCTAAGGACTTTTATGACCAAGTTTGGTTCCAATTGGCTCAGTAGTTTCAGAGAAAAAGATCTTTGAAAGTGTTTTCCCATAGGGTCCAATGTTAAAACTATGTTTCCAGCTGGTGGCCATCTTGAATATCGCGCTAACCTGAAAAACACCTTTTTTGCAAAGGACCACCTAAGGACTATTATGGCCAAATTTGGTTCCAATTGGCCCAGTAGTTTCAGAGGAGAAGATCTTTGAA
Source organism: Modiolus philippinarum (assembly GCA_002080025.1). Taxonomy (NCBI): domain Eukaryota; kingdom Metazoa; phylum Mollusca; class Bivalvia; order Mytilida; family Modiolidae; genus Modiolus; species Modiolus philippinarum. Next base: position 53,240 of record MJUU01044183.1, on the reverse strand, counting down.
TGTGTTTTCCCATAGGGTTCAATGTTAAAACTATGTCCCCGCTGGCGGCCATGTTGAATGTAGCGCGATCCTGAAAAACACCTTATTTGTAAAGGACATCCTAAAGACTATTGTGACCAAGTTTGGTTGCAACTGACTCAGTAGTTTCAGAGAAGAAGATCTTTGAAAGTGTTTTCCCATAGGGTCCAATGTTAAAACTATGTTCCTCGCTGGCGGCCATCCTGAAAATTGCGCGATCCTGAAAAACTCCTTTTTTGTAAGGGACCACCCAAAGACTATTGTGGCCGAGTTTGGCACCAATTGGCTCAGTAGTTTCAGAGAAGAAGATCTTTGAAAATGTTTTCCCATAGGGTCTAATGTTAAAACTATGTTCCCCACTGGCGGCCTTCTTGGAAATTGTGCGGACCTAAAAAACACCTTTTTTGTAAGGGACCACCCAAGGACTATTGTGGCCAAGTTTGGTGCCAATTGGCTCAGTAGTTTCAGAGATGAAGATCTTGAAAGTGTTTTCCCATAGGGTCGAATGTTAAAATCATGTTTCCCGCTGGCGGCCATCTTGGAAATCGCACGGACCTAAAAAACACCTTTTTTGTAAGGGACCACCCAAGGTCTATTGTGGCCAAGTTTGGTGCCAATTGGCCCAGTAGTTTCACAGGAGAAGATCTTTGAATGAAAAGTTTATGCCGGACGGACGGACGACGGACGCAAAGTGATGGCAAAGGCTCACCCTGGCATTAGCCAGGTGAGCTAAAAATGACATTGCTTTAACAAATTCTGTATATTTTTCTTCTGTATGCTTACTTCATATACCTATAAAATTTCAAAATAATCTTACTTTGCCTGTGATTTCAAATGCTATCTGTAGTGATCCACCACCCATATCTAACATTCCCACTGTTCTTCGTCTCATGTGTGGACGTTTAGCTATACCTTCATTGTTTAATGATTCAACCCATACTAATGGATGCTCTGAAATGATAAAACATTTGAATGGAATGCTATCTAAAACTAATGACCAGATATAGTATATATGTAAATGAATGTAACCTTATTGCAAGAATATAAATACATACAGTAATACAAGTAACAAATGTTAATCCACACACAGAGCTAAAAAATGCCAATAAATGACATATTTACACAGTGGTCAGCCATTGCTTTCAATTACAAACCCGTTTCTGCCTTTTAAACATCACAGAAGTAAAATATGACATCACAGTTTGAAAGTTAATTGATCCATGACATGTAACATTTATTCAGAGACAAATATGAGGTTCTTCGGAACCAAATTCATGTATTATTACTGTATGTGTAAATCTACCCAACACTTTCGTCCCAAAACAGTATGTTCACAAGATTGCTACTTGTAGCTATGTCCCCCGCCGCTGCAGTAAAGTCGATAAAGTCCCATAACTCATGTAAAATTTTGTGAATCAAAATGGTGGAAAGATATGATCAACTGCATTAGGTTGCAAACAGCCAAGCAAAATTTCAGCAAAATCCCTTAATTGGATTTTGAGGAGATGTGTCCACAAAGTCTTCCTATGTTGTAGTATGCATTAAGTCGATAAGTCCCATAACTCCCGTAAAATTTGTCCAATCAAAATGGCAGTATAATATGATCAAGTATATAATGGTGGAAAATGTTAAAAAAAAATTTCAGCATAATCCATTCTGTGGTTTCCGAGGAGTTGCGCCCACAAAGTGTTCCTAAGCTGTAGCATGCATTAAGTTGATAAAGTCCCACAACTCCTGTAAAATTTGACAAATCAAAGTGGCTATGCAATATGATCTTGTACATAAGGTGACTAACAATCCTGTAAAATTAGAATGAATTCCGGCTAGCAGTTTCTGAGGAGTTGCGTCCACAACATCTGCCATTGTATAACAATGTGGAGATAATTAAAGTCCAATAACTCCCACAAAATTTGAGAAATCAAAATGGCGATTTAATATGATCTAGTACTAATGGTGACTAACAATCCTGTAACATTTGAAAGATTTCTGGCCAGTGGTTTCTAAGGAGTTGCGTCCACAAGATTTGCCATTGCATAACAATGTCGAAATAATCAAAGTCCCATAACTCCCACAAAATTTGACAAATCAAAATGGCGATGCGATATGATCTTATACTAATGGTCACTAACAACCCTTTAAAATTTGAATGAATCCTGACCAGCAGTTTCTGAGGAGTTGCGCCCACAAAAAACGTGACACACGGATGCACGGACGCACAGACGCACGGAGGCAGACCATTACCATGTCCCTCCATTGCTTTGCGGCGGGGGACAATAATACTTCTGTTTTGAATTCACAGTGGTAGGTGCTGTGAAAAATGGTAATTGTGTCTTTCTCTCACATATCCATAATAGATTTTTGGCATAGCTTGAATTATATCCATAGCTGCTTTTTATTAAAAGTTTTTTTTTTCTTATTAATCTATAGCTGAGGGTAGGAATGGGGGTATCCTGATGACTGATGATGGTAAAAAAATTAAGCCAAATGATGTTAACGGTAATATTTATGGCTCCAGGATAAATTTGAAAGATATTTCTAGCGTTTTGACGAATGACGATATTTTTTATCTCCAAATAACGTTAGCGGTACAAAATTCAAGTAATTTCACGAATCACACTAATATATTTTTGACGATTAATGTAAAATTTTGACCCATTTGACGTTAACGGTAGCTGAAAAGAGGCGTTTGATGGTTAACGATAAAGGGCATTCATACCATCATAGCTCTGCTAGTAATACATTGGAGCACAAGATCATCTTTACAATTCAGTAATTACATAACAGAAGATATTGGTTGGATTTTATTAAATGCTGTTATTTAGCTGTTTTGGTTTATATTGCTTTAAAACTAGTATAATGATTACATACAGTTCACATACTTTGAAGTTCTACTCATAATGACTGATACATGGAATTAAATAATAACTGCCACATGTTTCTGATTCTCATTGGAGAATAATAACATACCATCCTCTCCATGTCCAAATTTCTCTAAAACATAATTCACTGCTATCCAGGCATAAACTCCTTCCAATTTCCCACTTATAACTTCAAAATGTGTCTCAGAAAAAACAAAAGGGAAACTTTTAGGAATATCTTTCTTCAAATCTTCAAATATTGCCTTCTGTTTCCTGCAATGTTAAAGTGGAAAAACCATAACATTAACCATGCTTAAAAGACAGGATGTCAGTAGAAGTAAACTGAAGTCAACTGATAATTCAAAAGGCAAGTTATATCTCATGATACAAAACAGCTTCATACTGCATTTGTTCAAGTCTTTAAATATATAAGATGGATTTACAGGAGCTATAATGTTTAAAACAACTGACAGCCAAAGTCTTTGTTGCAATTGAGTACAGTTGCAGATACACAGGTGATGTGAGGGGAGTGGATGTTTATAAAAAAAATCATAGCTTTTGACTAGAATTTGTCTTAAAACTTTCTCACCTCACCCCTATGTGATTGTTTATTTCAACTGCCCCCACCTTTATTCCAGATCTTAAATCCATCCCTGGAGTATGTCATTTTATATTATCTTCAGTCAAATTCTACTGGTTAATCACAAAAGTGTTCAAGACGATAACTTGATTATCACTTTACCACTGATGACTTATTATAAGTTAACTTGGTGTATTAAAAGGATTGCATAATTAAAATTCAAATCTTTAGTTCTAATCATTATTGATAAAACTAGAGCATGTCGAAACTGGCGTTGTCGGAAGGGCCCCGCAATTTCGATCCTGAAACTCCGGGCAAAAGCAAAATTAAGGTAGGTGTGGATTCACATTCTGTTTGACACACAAATGTGTTGATACAGTAATTTGCTGGATACAGTGATTTCTTGAAGTTTTACCAAAACATGTCATTTCAAAAAGTCAAAGTATTTGCAAACAGGAAGTGGATGTTTGACAAATTTGAAAACCACTTTCACAATACAACTCATCAATTCAAAGCTTCAAACCAAATTTCAAATCATTCCCTCCGTTAGAAGCCAAGAAATCTGTGACGGAAATTTAGCTTTTAGTAAAAATTCAAAGTCTCAGCAAACAGGAAGTGGATGTCCGACAAACTTGAAAATTGCTTACACAATACAACTCATCATTTCCAATCTTTAGACCAAATTTCAAATCATTCCCTCCAGTTGAAGCCAAGAAATCTGTGACGAAAATTTGGTTTTTAGTAAAAATTCAAAGTATCAGCAAACAGGAAGTGGCCGTCCGACAAACTTGAAAATTGCTAACACAATACAACTCATCATTTCTTAGCTACAGACTAAATTTCAAATCATTCCCTTCAGTAGAAGCCAAGAAATCTTTGACGGAAAATATGGTTTATAGTAAAAAATCAAAGTATCAGAAAACAGGAAGTGGTTGTCAGACAAATTTGAAAATTCCTTACACAAAACAACTCATTATTTTAAAGCGTCAGACCAAATTTCAAATCATTCCCTTCAGTAGAAGCCAAGAAATCTTTGATGGAAAATTTGGTGTATAGTCAAAAATCAAAGTATCGGTAAACAGGAAGTGGATATCCGACAAACTTGAAAATTGCTTACACAATATAATTCATCATTTCCAAGCTTCAGACCAAATTTCAAATCATTCCCTCCAGTTGAAGCCAAGAAATCTGTGACGAAAATTTGGTTTTTAGTAAAAATTCAAAGTATTGACAAACAGGAAGTGGGCGCCCGACAAACTTGAAAATTGCTTACACAATACAACTCATCCTTTCCAAGCTTCAGACCAAATTTCAAATCATTCCCACATATACAAGCCTAGAAATCTGTGACAGAAAAAATTGTTGACGGACAGACGGACAGACTGACAGACGGACAGACAGACAGACAGACAGACAGACGGACAGACAGACGGACAAAGTGAAAACTATAGGGCGACCACATCTCGATGCGGGGCCCTAATAAAACAAAAAATTACACTTCATGGGATCAATATGGAAAAATAAGGATCATATTACTTGACCTCATGGTGTCCCAACATGACCATGGTTGTATGAACAGATCAGAAGTTGGTCTTTTAAGGAGAGTATTTTTGAGTTTATATATATATAAATTTGTAAATTTGTAGTTAGGTAAATTTTGTACTTACTCCCGAGGAATCATCCTCATTCCCGCTGTGGCCAAAATAAATAACTGGGTGTCATGGTGATGATTTGCTGGGATGTGGGAAGCAGCATATTTAAGTAAGGGTTTGATATAGTCACTTGCAGCACCAGGGTTGTTCTCAAATGTATCCAAACCTGAAATGACATACTGAAAGTTAAAAATTGACTCGGTGAATATTTAAATTGTATACTGTGTAAGTACAATTGTTCATGGGGTTTCAAATTTTCATAGATTTCGTGGTTTGCATAAACCATGAAATTAAGTTCCCAATGAAATGCTTTTTTCCCTAAAATTGTGATGTACAGAACTAAAAACCACAATTTAAGTACCCATGAACCATGAAAATAATTGTCAACGAATAAATATAAATTACACGACAAGATCCCGTTCATTACCATATTTTATCCACTAAAAAAGTTAAATTTTAAAATTTTAATTCTAGGCTTGCCGAGCATTTTTAAATTTTCAAATTTAACTATCGAGAGTGGATAAAATATGGTAATAATCAGGATAAGGTGGTGTCTTTTTCTCTAATGATAAATGATAAACACCAAGAATTGTATTCAGAATAGATTTGGTAGGAAAAAGCATGGGGCTTTATTCAACATACCTTGAATAAAGAAAATGTATCTAACAGGTCAAAACCGGTTTAAACTTGACATATCATTAGAGAAAAGTACTTCAACAGTATTACTTTGACAATCTTCTGAATTGAATTTTTTTATGCATTTTGTATTCTTCCTTTTTTCAATATAACATAGCAATAGTTCATAGCAATAGGTCATAGCTTGCATTTATCTAATGGTAATATTCTGGTGAGGATGATCTGACTTTTCTGTTGTTATTTTAACTAAATTGTACCTAGTTTTACCTGTGCATAATTTTCTCCCTTGTGTACTGCACATTTTTTTTCTCAGCCATACTACTCTCTCTTCATTTCAGGGTTTTACTTAGTAATTGTACATCTATACATGTAGCATGAGATACAGTGGAATCTGTCTATTCCGAAACCCAAGTATTCTGATATACTGTCAAACTTGAGATAATTTGGGGATCCCAAAGAAAGCTTTTTAAGTTTTCTTAACCTGAATATTCTGACATCCTGTGTAACCCAACATATTTTTGTACTCCCTTACTCTGTCAGATTAGAGAGGTTCCACTGTATTTTCTTTTACCTTCTTTACTAAAAGAAGTAACAAAAGATAATCAGTGTTACCTAGCTAGTGTATTTTGTTTTTGACCTTAGTGTAACTATCAATATATTTCTTTCTTGGCTTCAGCATAACCTATTGATATTATATAATCCTTTAGTTATTACCTGGTGTTATTTTTTTAACCACTGGTTTCCCTGATGGATCCATTAGCTGTTGAATATTCAGAAGGTCACTAGGATTTCCAGAATGTGGGGGCCAAAAATAGATAAAAACACGACTGCCACTGCTCCCACAGTCTATCACAATACCGAAGTGTATATTTGGTCCAAAATCAGCACTACTTGGTTCTGGAGGTAAATGTAAGTTAGGACGGACATCCTGTGTTTCATATGAATAGCTGAACACAAAGATATCAAGTGACAGGAACAAAAGAATGCCCATCAATAAAAATATTCCTACTAGTACTACAAGTTGTCTGGAGGACAAATTCTGTAACTGTGTCTTACATTGTTGAATCATCGGAGGCCATACAAAGTATATTCTACAATAAAAATATGGTATTGCATCAATGGAAGCTGGGAAATATGCAAAAACTAAAATATTAAACAATAAATCATATTCTTCAAAATTTTCTAAAAAGAAAACATATGGAATTCAATTTTTGTATGCCAAACGATGAGTACTTTTAACAACAGATCTGAAATAACAGAATTAAATCAACATGATAAATATACAAATGTAAAAGTCTTTTTGATTGTCCCCAAAATATTAATCAACTGCCTAAAACACTCATGTGCTTTGCAAAAGTGAATATTAAATTTTTTGGTCATAATTCAAGATTAATAAATCTTTCTTCTTTCTAAGCTAAAATCACTTATATGGGTAACTGAAATCTAATACTAAGAAGAGTGATTTAGGCTATATGCTTTGTGATTCTTAAAGCCATCACTTCAAAATTGAAGAATAATCCTAGATAAAACCATTGAACATATTTTTGGGTCCAATGAATAACATTTTATGGATTTATTGGCATTTGTATGATTTTGTATGATTTTGTTTAAGTACCTAACCATCAACAAAAAAATCCATCTGAACCTTATTTCAGCGGTAGTGAACATTAAGATTTTCACAGCAGACATGCATATTTTATTGCACAATCTGATAGTTAGTACATTGAAAATTTTGAAATATCATAAAATTAAGCAATGTTATCTGGAAAATTCTATTTCATGGGTAATTAGCATTGGAATTTTACTATTTCATGTATAAACCTGAATTTTGCAATAAAATCAAGAAAATAAATAAATAAAGGGCTCCGCTGATCGCAGCATGATACGACCGCAGCATGTCAACCACTGAAATTTGCATAAGTGTAAACTAAAATGAATGTGGACACAGTAATTTGCTTGACACAATAAGGACATTGACACATTAATTAACTGGTCACAAATTAGTGAAAATAAAAATTAGCCCTTTTAATCCCTTATTTATAGGATATCCAAAGTGCTACATGTAAGCAAATTTTGTAGACTACCAACTAAAAGCTTACATCAAGAGAAATCCAAGGAAAAAACTTGGATTGAAATCCAATGAAAAATAAGGATTTCACATATTTTGAAATATTGCAATTTGGCCCCTTTGACCCCTCATAGCTTGGAAACGGTAAGAGAAATGCGAAATCTTTTGCCATAACAGTGAGAATAATCCAAAGAAAAAACCATCAAAACGACAAAATCTGATTTCACATATTTCTAATAATTGCAATTTTGGTCCTTTAAACCGTTATAGCTCGAAAATGATAATAGCTAAGCCAATTACATTGCCATATTGCTGAAAGCTTACAATGAGAGGAATCCAAAGAAAGAAATCCCATCAAAATATGATGAAAACTAAAGATTTCACATATTTCTGATAATTGCAATTTTGGCCCCTTAGACCCGTTATAGCTAGGAAACTGTAAGAGCTACGTCAAATCTGTTGCCATACTACTGAAAGCTTGCAATGAGAGGAATACAAAGTAAAAAATCCCATCAAAATCTGATGTAAAATAAAGATTTATCATATTTCTAAAAAATTAGAATTTTGGTACCTTTGACCCCTTATAGCTCAGAAACAGTAAGAGCTGTGCCAAATGTGTTGACATATTAATAAAAGCCTACAGTAAGAGGAATCTAAAGAAATAATCCCATAGAAATCATATGAAAAATAAAAATTTTAGTAATCCGCATGTTTGAAATTTTGGTCCAGTTTGGGCCCCTCATAGCTTGGAAATTATACAAGTTATACAAAATCTGATGGTGCAAGGCTATGTTAATTTTTCATAAGGAATCCATTGCAAAAAACTGCATCAAAATCAGACTAAAAATAAAAAAAATTAAAATTTTTGAAATTCGCCCCTTTTAGGCCCCATTTATCTCATGAACGGTATATGAAACATAAAATCTGTTGGCATGCAACAGATTGGAAATTTTACACTGAAAGAAACACCATAAAATTCTGATAAATACTAAACATTTTACACTCAAATATGTGAAAACACCCAATTTAACCCCTTTTATCCCCTAATTCTGAAACAGGAGGTGCCAAAAACTAAAGGAAAAAAGAGATTCTAAAGAATGTGCCAAAAAACATAATACTAAAATTTGAAAACAATCCATCTACTACAACCAAAGTCATGCTGTCCACAGACACAAAAATACCTAATTTAACCCCTTTTTTCGCCCCTTTTTAGACTCTTTTTCTGAAATGGACGGGGCAGGGAATGCGAAATTAAAACCCCCGGGCTTAAGCATGTGCAAAGAAACATCATACTTAAATTTGAAAATGATCCATACACTAGAACAAAAGTAATGCTGTCCACAGACACAAAAATACCCAATTTTACCCCTTTTTTCTAAAATGAGCAAAGCAAGGAACACAAAATTAAAACCTGAGCTTAAGCATGTGCCAATTAACATCATACTAAAATTTGATTATAATCCATCCACTAGAACCAAAGTTATGCTGTCCACAGACGCCGAGGCCATACCATAATATGACCGCAAAATTTTTAAAGTCGTATAAAAAGATTATACAGTATTAGTACATTTACAGATTTTTTGTATTCTTCCAATTGTCCTGGCTGTTTCTTTCAAAGAATGGCAATTGATTTTTTTTTTAGTTAGTTTGTGTACATTTGCAGTGGGTCTATAATATTTTTCATCTTTTTGTATGGCAGGTCTCTGATGAATAGGTCTTTTAATCCTAAAGTATTGTTTCGTACAGGTTTTCATGGTCTCTGTCAGCAGAAAGTAATAGGGTCGATTCAATAAATGTGTCCCTACCTTAACTTCCTGACCAATCAAATGCAGTGATGATGTGACTTATTCATAGTTTGCTTCTTCATCAATAATTGACAATTCCTTTGTAAAAAGATGATTCAATGCTACATTGTGTATGAATGTATACAATGTTTTGTCTGTAGCCGTCCACATTTGATGACATTGTGTTTTATTTAACACAGAAGCTGACAAAAGATATACACGTCACAAACTGACGGTGGGGACAGATTTATTGAATCGGTTCTAAAGAGCATAACACTTACTTCATTAGGCCATATTCTAACTCCACACAGGCGGGGAAGTGGTTGAAATAGAAAAATAGAAATTGAGCTCTCGTTTAAATGAGGCAGAAATGTTACTTTTTTTTATTGTTTACCATAGATGCATTATTATAAAAGTTATTTCCAATGAAAAAATACTTATATTTTTCATTTTATTATTTTGAATTTATATGAAAACAACATAGATTGCCACAGGTGAACGCATAGATGCATATACGATGCACAAATAGTGTTTCCTGCAGCAGGTTTTGGCGTGCAGTGACGCCCTGCCGTGTTTTATTGACGCCCTGCCCTTTTTTATTTTCATTTTTGGCGCCCTGCCCTTTTTCAATCTCTGTGCCTTGACGCCCTGTCGTAAATTAACTGGAACTGTTTTTTTTCTTTTGAAAAACGTCAAAAATTGAAGTATGATGTTCCTTTCCTTTCTCAGTTTATTCTATTTGTTCAAAATAATACTTTAATTACGCCTGTCATACTAATTAAAGGATTGGTTCAGTCGTAAACAAACACCGTTGTAACTTTTGTTTACCTGAGTTATAAATTATCTTACTTTGTTACTTTGTTACTTTGTTAATCTGTCCTTTCTACCAGTTGGCAAGGACCTCAGTCTATCCTTGAATGTGTTCAGAGTAGGGGCGGCAACAGTAGAGGCAGGTAGTGCATTCCAAGGTGTCACTACTCGATTACAGAAAAAATGTTTTCTGACATCAGTACAGGAATAATGTTTAACCAGCTTATAGTCGTGACCTCTTGTCTGTACATCACTCAATTCAAACAAATCAACAGAGTTTGATGTATATAACTTGTGTAAATACTTATAAGTTTCACACATATCTTGACGCCATCTTCTAGTTTCTAAAGATTCTAGCTGAAAAGGGTGAGTTGCCATATTGATGCACCTACGCTGAACTTTATCTAAAGCTTGAATGTCTTTAACTAAATAGGTGACCAAACGCTTGATCCATATTCAAAAATTGGACGCACAATAGTTTTATACAAAGTAGATACTTCTCAGTCGATAAATTTGTAACACATCGTCTCATCAGTCCTAAACGTTGATTAGCTTTTTTCACAATATGCGATATATGATGTTCAGGAAGCAAGTCATTAGAAATTAAAACTCCTAAATCTCGTTGATAATCTTCTTCAATAAGAGGTATACCATTTAAACTGTATATAAAGTCAAAGCATCTCCTACTCCGTAACACAACACACTTTGATTCATTAAAACGTAATAACCAAATTTTTGACCACGCGGATAAAGTGTTCAAATCATCTTGTAACCTTTGACAATCGTCGGGCTCCAGAATCTCTCTGTAAAGCTTAGTATCATCAGCAAAAAGTTTAGCAGTAGAACTAACGCATTCAGGCATGTCATTTATAAAAATTATGAACAAAATCGGACCAAGAATAGAGCCTTGCGAAACTCCACTGGTAATGATTTCCATTCAGAAGATCCTCCAGGAAGCATAACCCTTTGACGACGATTACTAAGAAATGATACTATCCATCGTAAAATATTTCCACAAATTCCCATACTACTAAGTTTAAGCTTCAATCTCTGATGAGGGACGGTATCAAACGCCTTAGCAAAGTCTAAATAAATACAATCAGTACCATTTTTCCAGTCAAAAGACTCAGTCCAGTCATTTAAACACTATCAGTTGAGTAATGCAAGAACTACAGTTCTGGAAACCATGTTGGTGACAAGATAATAATCGATTTCTAGTTAAATGTGAAGTTACAGAATCCTGAATTAACCTTTCCATAAGTTTAACAATTTGACTAGTCAATGAAACAGGTCGATAGTTCGACGGATTAGTCCTAGATCCCTTCTTAAAAATCGGAGTAATATTGGCAATTCGCCAGTCCTGAGGAATAAATCCAGATCTCAAAGACAAATTGAATATATAAGCTAACGATTTGTCAAAATTAAGACAATTTAGTAAAACGTTTACATGTATAGAGTCAGGTCCACTAGATTTAAATGGAGTCAGCTTGATCATCTTTTTTCTAACACTATCTGGAGTAACAGTAATGT
>MJUU01044183.1:27074-41281 GCA_002080025.1 Modiolus philippinarum | reverse complement strand
AAAAAAGTTATTCAATACCTCAGCCTTATCTCTGTCCTGGGTCAACTTAACTCCTTCATGTTCAAGTAATGAAATAGAACTGGATGATTTAGAAAAATGTCTAGTATAATTCCAAAAACGTTTTGGATTGTCTTTAACTTGACGTACTAAATTATCTTCATAATCTGATTTAGCATTTACTAAGACCGTATTAGTATTTATTCTCTCCTGTTCGTACAAAATATTATCCGCAAACAAACCAGACCGTTGTGATTTAACCCAATGCTTCCTACGCTTCTTCTTAGCTTTCATCACAGATTTAAATCTAGTCCAAGGTTGACCGTGACGTTTCCCTGGTTTAATAAGTTTAAATGGAACAAAAGTGTCAACTAGAGTACTATAAATATCCTTAAAAATAGTCCAGCATTCATCAACAGATTTTTTATAAAATAATAAATCCCAGTCTCTACTAGACAAATCTTTGTTGATCGAATCGTAGTCTCCGTTTGTATATAAATAAACTTTACGAGTTAAAGTATTTTGTCTAGCGACAGGAATGCGTACTGACAAATGAATAGACTTATAATCACTTAAACCAAAGGGTTCCTCTACTTGACAGTTTTCTACTAAACTTGTGTCACTAACTATAGCCAAGTCCAAAATGTTATTACCACGAGTAGGTTCGTTCACCACTTGAGTAAGCAAATTATCTTGAACAGTATTAATAAACTTTTCAGCCAAAGCTGAAGATGTTTTCAAATTATTCCAATCAATTTGTCTAAAATTAAAATCTCCAAGAAGTATAAAGTTACTAGTGTCAATATCATTAATGGAATCACATATTCTATCAATAATTAACTTTTCATCTACTTCAGGTCTATAGCACGATCCAAATATAAGACTGACATTAGGATATGGATTAATATTGATCCAACATAATTCAGCTTTAACGTCAGTATAAATAGGTGTAGGATATAAATAGTCTTTTACCAACAGTAAAGTTCCTCCATGACTAGATTGAGAGTAGGTGCCTTTAGAATAAAAATTGAGGTCTCTATCCTTACGAAATACTGTGTACCCTTTTGGTACAAATTCAGAGTCATTAATAGAACTTTCTAACCAAGTCTCAGTAACACTAACAATGTCAACATCAACCGAACATAAAAAGTCATGAAACTGTAAAACTTATTATCTAAACCTTGGGCATTAAAGCAACATATATACAGTGGTAAAAATTCAGTTTGATTCTTAATCACAGTTACTGGGAGTGCTCCTTGGAGTCTCCCGCCTCGGTTTCCTGAGGTACTTGAGGTTTTGGTCTTTTCTTCATTAGCTGACCATTCCTGATCACCCAGTTTGGGTCAATCTCACGTTTTTTGGAAAGTTCCTTTCTAAGTTTAATGTCATGTTCAAGTTCAAGTTTTGTTTGGTCTGGTCCAATGAAAACAGTCTTTGGATTAAATTTTACATCCGTAGCATTCCTTTTCAAGGGAGCTTAATTATCTTATTCCTAATTTCCCCATTTTCAAGACAAACTTTAAGGGGTCTTGTCTTAACATTTACAATTGCAATATCCTGATCTGAGTTTCCATTATTAATAACGTTGTTTGTAGCACCCTGTGTCTCAGTTTTCTTTCCTAACCTACTTAAGGATTTTGGGGTGGTAGCAATGTCTAGAGAAGATAAAACCTGGTTAACCAAGTCATTGTCATTAACATCATCAAATTCAGGCAAACCGTGGATTACTATGTTCTTAGCACCCTTCTGTTTCTCTATATTGTCAGTGTAAAGTAAATCACAACTGTCAATCACAGATAAATTGCTAACCTGTATGACAATTTAATGTCAATTTCTCATAATCATTATTCTTTTGAGACTTCAAATCTTTCTTTCATTAAAATTTTCTTAAAAACTCTCTGTTTAATGCAATGAAAAAATGAAACTTTTTTTGCAGACGTTCACGTTTTTGGAGAGTTGAGATATTTCCCTTTAAAGTTTGTCTTTAAATTCGGGGAAAAAAAAAAAGATGCAACATAGAGGTCAAACAATCTGATACAATACAGCATCATCAGAAGCACTTGTCTTGTAATTGACCTCTGAAAAGGTTACAATCTTTACAATGTCTCTGTATCAGCAGGGGTCCATTTACACATCTTTTTAACATGCTGCAGGTGTATTGTACTGTACTGTGCTTTATTATTGCAGACATCATCTGTATGTTTATTAAGTAAATATATAATTTTGTTGACTGCATTGCTAAATGGGCATTCACTATAAAGGTGCCCTAAAAGTGTAATTAATCGCGCTTTATGTGCCCTAAAGGGCGAAAATTACCCTACCCTTTTCAAAAGCTGGAAACACTAACAAATCAGCATAAAAGATCAAGTTAGTGTCTGTCTTTCAGAGTGGATCCCCAAAAAGGCCATCTTTAGATTTTGACCAAATTTTGTATACGTATTGCCAATATCCTTGTTAATCCATATGCAAATTTTTATATCCGCCCTTTGTAGCGTTTCTCCATAAATAAAGTTCAAATATGATCAAATTTTTATCTCCTTTGCATTCTTTCCGAGGTTTCTTTCGGGAATCAACCTTGTATAAATAGGAAACTGTCAACAAATCTCTCTAAAAGAATACCAAATAGTAACCACCCTTATATTACACATCAAATACTAAATAACATGTGTCCGAAAATCCTGAAATTTGAAGAAGTGAAAATACTTAAAAGTAATACATTCCCCTTTGATGGCCCCATATATTTATTTCTTGGTGAGTACAATTCACTCGCCAGCTAAAAATACAATGAAAAGTCCATTTTCTCCCTACTTAAAAACTTAAAAAGTGGATCCTGAAAAAGGCCATATGCAGAAATTAATTTCATGTGGTTTATATACGATGCATAATTATATATTTAATAATACTCCTAAATTTTGTTTCCGCCCATGCCCTATGAGGGTGGCTAGATTTTTTCCTTTATTATCATAGTTTTGACCATCAGACAAGAGTTGGTTTTAAAACAATGTTTTATGAATTAATCAACGACATTTAAATATTTCTCATATATCTCTTCCGTACAGCGGTTGTTGCAGCATAAGATACATAGTATGTGAAATGTAAAAGAAATACCGCAAATATTAGAAATTTGATTTTTTTTACCGTGGCTGTGTCATCACACATATTGTTTATTTGAGAAGGGAGACAATTTGTGTGAACTACTTCCCCGCCTGCACAAGGAACGGATAAAGATAACAAATATATAGGTCTTTATAACATGTATAAGATTTTTGTCAAGAATTTAATTCCACTTCCTATGAAAGCTTGTTTATATTGATCACATGCAACTATTTCACATACATCCAGGCCTTATTTAAGAAGGGGGTGAGGACTCATCTGCCTTAGCTCTGGACACTTGTATTCCGACAATGTCCGATGGCCAAAAGGTAGTTACAGGATTAGCTTTTACAAAAATGCACAGAAGTTTCCATTTAGATTTTCATAAATTAAATACATGAAATACCATCAAATGCAGAAACTCAAAAAAATATGTACATGTATTTATATATTTGCCTACCGACTAAACATGTTACAAAATATGTTGTGAGTACAATTTCTCAAGCGTTGCCACATGACAGAAAGATCATTTTAAAAATTCTTCTTTGCTAGAATAATAAATGTCAACTACATGTCCAGCTGACTCGACCATTGAGAGTTTCACATTCTTGTGAGCTGTTCCAGTCTTTCAAATCAAGGCGCACATCAAATATCTAAACTGATTCCATACGGAGTGAACAATACACAAATCAAGATCACAAATCTGTGACGTGTCATTGGACGAAGATTAATATTTAATGCTGTTGCAGCGTTGTAAAAGTTAAAAAACAAGTACATGTGAAAATATCCCCAAGTATTGATAAATCGTGATCAGTCACATTACAATTTTTGGAAATTTTTTTGTGTGTTTCTTCCATTGAATGTTTTTCTCTTTATATCATTTTAGTATAGAAAGTTGAAAATTTCATAAGTTTACATGTTGTTGCCATTTCATAATAGATGTGCTATTTGTTTACTTTTGACCTACAAGTATGTATTTGGGATGCAAAGTAACAATGGCAAATTTATTAAGTACAATAAGATCGGTCACATGGCTTTTGTAGGTTTTCAGAAAATAAAGGCCAAACTACAAACATGTAATTAAAACAATTTTGTTGGAATTAAACTTAATGTCTTTTGTTTCCTTTGTTGACCATTTCAATTTTTCAAAAAATATACTGAAAGCAGGGATCCGGAAATGCCACTTTTTTGTCGGTCATGACCGAAATTTTCAATTTTTGACCGAATTGAATTTCCAACTTTGGGACATTCAAAAAATTGTATGTAGAAAAACTGGACATTCTACAAGACAATGCATGTAGCATTTGACTTGAATCACCAAACCACTAATAAAATTTGATGTGAGATATCAACAGGTAATTATTAATAAACATGTCATTACCAATAATCAGATTAACAGGTGATTGTAACACCTTTGTTGATTGCCAATTACAAATTAATTACACTTCTGATGATGTGTTAAAGGGTTGTTAATTGAATCATAGACAAGGAAAGCATTTAAAATGGTGATTTTTAGAAGTAATTTCACTTCAAACATGATATTTCCTTTTAATTTCCATATTTTATAGACTGCTACTTTCATTTCTACCTGCTCACTGATCGTGCATGCGTGTAGGTAAAATTAATGGGGAGATCGATAAAATCCAATATAAATGTAGATAAAATTATATTTTATTCCAACTGTATTTTCTTATCTTTAAAATTTTTTATTTTGATCACAATGCATTCATAGCCGTTTCTGATTTTGTACGAGGCTACAACACATGTGTCATTTCCGGTTTACTTCCATTTTTGTCATCGAAGTAAACGTCAACTGAATTTGGACATCACGTCAGTTACATTTTGTAATAAACATGAATTATCAACTGAATGAAGAACTGTACTGTCTTAACCTCAGTCGTCAAAATGTGAGGCTGAAATCAAATGTTTGCTTTGAATACCTAACTTAAATCACCATCATTGAAAAAAGGGGGGCAAAGACGAAGTCAAAATTTTCAGTCACATTTTTTTAACCCCGCCAAAAATGACCGAAATGGGCTGGGAAAATTTCCGGATCCCGACTGAAAGCATTAAAAACTATTTCAAAATTAATCTCTATTTTTGTCCATTGAAATGGCATTTTAGAACGTTTTGGGTACATTTTCATGAAAAAAATTGTAATTTGGTGTAAGGTGCTTGGTAATTTCTTTGTCATTAAAATATAATCTACTTAGTCTTGAAAGGTCAACTGCATAATTGGTGACATAGAATGGAATGTCAACATAAACAATGGCTAACAATAAAGTGTGTTTACACAGTAAGTGCTAACTTCATTATTTTTATTGGATACATGCCTTTGCAAATCTCAACTTTGAATAAAATTTGTGCAATTAAGTAATCCTCAAGAGACAACTTACCACAAGGAGAAAAATGATGTTATCACGGACTTCACATGCAAGATGTAACCAAACAAAACTGAGTGACCAAAATAACAATATGATCAATTTCAAGGTACTAATTTGAACGGGGATACAAATGTACTCTACAGAGTCATTAATTTTACTTTAGGACTATACTCTTAATAGGCATGCAAAAGCAAAGAGAGACAACTCAAAATTTAACCAAATTTCTGTTGGCAAATTTGCATTTAAATAATTACCCTTCAATTACAGGCTTTTGTGAATAACACAACTACCAGAAGGTTTCCAATGCAAATGATTATTATTACCGACATATCAAAGATTATGTATATTCATATTTAATGGAAAATGAGGCAATATTTGGGATAGAAATTTCTTTTTGAAAAATACAATTTTTAGGGAAAAACTCAAAAAAGCAATATACACTCTAAAAATTACTATCCAAAATAAGAAAAATATGTTTTTCATATAATTACTGCAAAAAAATTGAACAAAATGCCTGTATTCTATTTTCAAATATTTTTTTAAAAGCCAAATGTCAAAAAGATGGAGTTACCTCCTCTTTATAAACTTTTTATTTTGATTGTCAGCACTTCACTGAAGGTAAACTATTGTTATATTTCGTTGTTTTCCAATTTTTTCATTCTCTTAAGACAATTTAAACTTCTTTACAGAGAGATGTAAACTTTGAAACATTTTATTTAGCATTCTTCTGATATATGATGTTTGACCAAAATTGGTATTATATTCTTAATTTTCTTTGAATTATGGAAGGCTTTAAAAAAATAATAAATGTTGGTATTTTAACACTGTTGGAGATGCAAATCAAAGCACATTAAAATTTAAAGAAAATCAGTTCTGGTTCATGCATTTTTTGTTGCAATTTTAATAAATTTTTATGCTTTGATTTTTCTTTAAGACTTCTTGGTACAGGTCAGCATGCAGTGTGTAAGTGTCTTAAAATAATAGAACATCCATTGTATAAGTATCAATTTTATTTCTTATGAACAATATTACAGTTAAAGCTTTTTATGAGAGACAATGCAAAAATTAGTAAATGCTTGTCCTAATTGCTACCTAAACCAAAATTATTATTTAATAAATATGAAATTTAAAAATCAAATAATTGCCCTCCCATGTGGTTTAACAGTAATGCATATTTGCACATTCAATTTTAAAAGCAAGATAAACTTTATTTTAGTGTAGATTACAGTCAACAAAGGTCAACCTCCATCAATACTTAAGATCTACTGCCTATAAGTAATGATAAGAGATAGGACTACATGCTGTCATTTCATTAATTCTCACAAGTTGAAATTCACTAAGTCTAAATGTGTCATAAATCATATTTTTGTACTCAAGGAAAGAAATATATGGATTTTTTTGTCTCTTTAAATTCCACTAAGATTAGCAACCAATCACTTTGAAATAAACTGGCACAGGGAAAAATACTGAAAAAGATACATAGGTATTTCATTCAAAAGGCAACTCTACTGCTTTCAAAATAAATCAAATCACATAGAAATCCAAATAATTAATCCATAATTAATATTTATGAAATAAATGTTGCCTAGGCAAGTAAAAAAATCAAAATATACCGTAAATAAGGGCCTCCAGAGATAGAATAATCATCATGATTATTTTGTCCGACTTCAGATNAACACATTCGTACCTTTAGCCAGTATAAGTTACATCTCACCTTGCCATAAAATTTTGAAATTAAAACGGCACTGCCAGGGACCAAGAGTCAAGACACTTTGGTCAAGATTTGACCAACCTGCACCTCACTATTGTAGTCCGAATATGACAAGGAATTGTTAATGTTGTTTTGAAGAAGGGGATAAAACAGTGGAGCTTGCATGATTTGCTAAATCATGTGCATTGCTACAAAAATGTATGTTAGTTATCAATATTGACAATTTGACAAGATCGTCAACGTGGTTAATCCAAGAAAAGGAAGTAAACATTGTCGTATTTTTTTTTGATATTACGACATTTAAACTTCAGTTTTGTATATATATTTGTTTTGAAAATTAATTTTGCAGTCTGTTACGTAAAATGTACATAGTTTTGTGTATTTTGGCAAATAATTTGAAATTTTTGTAACTTATTGAAAATTAATTATTTATCGCTTTGCAACAGCCAAAAACTGTTGACTATCTAATTTACTTCCGGACACATGTGAAATTTCTTTGAAAAAGTTTCATCTTGTTAACTTTTATGGCTGCAGAAGACATTCAAGTTAGAATTTGCCTCCAGGAGATAGTGAAACTAGACTTAGAAATTAAAGCTTGTATACAGGTCAATACACTTTTAAGAGAATAGAATTAGAAATTCACATGAGTCAGCTGCAACCTGAGGCTGAGTACCTTGGTAAAGACATGACAGACTTTATAATACAGCCCTTAACCAAAAATCTTATGTTTACAAAGCTACATAACATGATAAAAGTAGTTTTGCAAATGAAAGATTCTTGTTTTTAGCACAGACTGCGTATGAAATAAATATGCACATTATTTATGAAAAGTTACCCATGTAGACCCAAGAATCTGTCATTTGCAAAACTACTTTTACCATTTTTCTTTTATAATGTTCTAATGTGTCAAAAAATGACAATTGCATACTCCAGTCTTAAATAAACAATCATAGGATATTGAGTAAATGTGTAAGCGTAAATTTATTCCTGGTGTATATCTTCCGGATTATGTTGATTTCTACTCACAAGGAATAAATACACTGGTGCACTTTATTCCGTCGGATATAGTTCCCTAGGGTATTTTGGTTGTGGATTAAATACCCTAGGGTAGTTATGTATTCCGGAATGAATGTTTGTGGTGGAATAAATGCACTGTTACAAATGCACATCAGATAAAGTCTCTACAGTTAGACTGGTTTGAGGGGAATTCATTGCTTGATGTCAAACAACCATGCATCCATTTATTTTTTTCGCCCATGGATGCAAGATTGTCAACAAACATAAATTTACTGGCAAAGTGTTTATTACAATTGCTTACAACTGTTACCTGACAAAAAGGTAGACAGAAGATCTAGACAATCACAACTTATAGACATCCACAGGGCACTCATCTAGTCAGTTGCAAAAAAATCTTGGCATTACAAATGCATTAAAATATCATGAGATGTGGGCACTATAAACAGATTGTCACAATAGAAAGAAAGAAAATATTTTATTCCAATTAAAGGGCCCATACATAGAGCATACAATATAAACAATGATTGACATTGATCTGTATATAAATATTACAAAAGAAAAAAAAACAACAACAACAACAATATGTTTATATGGGTTGGGGCAGAGCCATTGTATTTTAAATATATCTTATAGTAAATTATACCAATTCCATATTTACTTATAAAA
Organism: Modiolus philippinarum; assembly: GCA_002080025.1. NCBI lineage: Eukaryota > Metazoa > Mollusca > Bivalvia > Mytilida > Modiolidae > Modiolus > Modiolus philippinarum. The sequence goes on along the minus strand of MJUU01044183.1, from coordinate 32,413 downwards.
ATAAATATATATATCAACCTATATATCATTCACATTAATTATATTAGAGTTTCTTCGTTTTTCAAATCCAGTATATATAAATTGTCCCAAAAGTTTAAGTAAATCTAAATCTTCATTTATAAAATACCAATTAAATTTAAGGGAGTTATCTAGATGTCCAAAGTTGTGAAATTTTGAAATAACGCTGTTTCAAAGAACTTATCTCTTATCTCATTTGGAAAATATAGCATGAATGAAATTGAAACGTGAAAATTTGAAACTATGATAGTGTATCCATATGAGAAATTTTCGGAAAAACAAGTTTACCATAATGTAATAGTAGTTGCAACCTATAGAAGAGCCTCGAAAAGAAAGTCACATTTCACAGGTTTGGGAATTTCTCAATTAATTCTGTAGGAGATGTTACATTTCATAAGTTCAGAATTGTCACAATTTCTGAAGGAAATGTCCCATATCATATGCCCAAAGTTCATGATTTTCCCACTTACTATAACCTAATGAAACCTTATGTCTTATGCTATATGTAATCAGGGTTGGCAAAGTATTGCCTGTCCAGGTTTTCCCAGGCAGAGCAATTCTCCCTGAAATGAGATACTGGGATATACTGGGTTATATTTTTTTTATGCTCCAGCGACTAAAAGTGTTGGGGCTTATTGTTTTACCCTTGTCTGTCTGTTTATCCGACGACGTCTGTACCAATGAAAAACACAACTTTTGATGATTTTCACACACTTTGTATAAAGCAAATTCAAACTTCTTCAATGAAATCTAATTTACAATGAATAGATTTACACACATATATCTTTTGGAATTTATACAAAATGGCTGCTGTTGCCATGGAAACTGAAAAAAGGGGGAAAATTCAAAGCACCTTATTTTGGATGAATTTTTAGTGGAAGGTTGTCTAGAACCCATAGAAATTAATTTTGGTCTCAGAATTTTCAAAATGGCTTCCGTTGCCATGGAAAATGGCAGAAGGCTGAAAAATTCAAAGTGTCTCAAATTGGATGAAACTTTACAGAAAGATTGCCTAGCACCCAAAGAAATGATTTTGGGGCTCAGAATTTCACTTGTATAATTTGTCAAAAAAGGGGGAAGTAAATCATTATGACCATACTTGTACTGTGTTAACACCTGTTTTGTGTCCACACACTCTTAAATTTGCACTTGCCATATTGATTCAGGGTTCTGTGAGCGGGGGCATAATTTGTTCACATTCGGCAACAGCTCTAGTTTAAATTTATTTGAAAAAAACTTAGTAAAAATCATGTAAGAATTTCATTTTTATCACAAATATACAGTATAACACATGTAAGTTTCTTTATAGTAAAATATGTTCGAAGTAAAAGCTTTTACCCTTATATTAAATTTGAGTATTGTAAATTTATAATGTAATTGCTAATCAAATATTACTAAACATGCTAAAAACACCCCAATGGAGAATAGCAAGCACAGGCATATAAAAGTTATGATTATTGATTTAATTGTTTATCAGTTTCTAATTGGTTAGTTATACAGGATAAGAAGAAGTTTGAGTTACATAATTGAATTTAATTTTCAGGATATTCGAACGCAGGCAGATTCAAAAGGTGCTTTAGAGGACATTAATACGGAAATAAGAGGTAAACTTCGTAAACTACGGAAGAAAATAGAGGTAAATGTATTCAAATTAAATCAATGATTAACAATCATTATTGCCCTGCTATAGTCTCACACCAAAATTCCAGACAGCCATATCAAAAGTATATACAACTGGCCAGACTTCAGTAACAAGAGGGTGGTAAAGGGTTGTTTTTTTTTTTTTGTACAACTTGGGATTAACTGATACTAAGTCGNATTTCCGGTTTACTTCCATTTTTGTCATCGAAGTAAACGTCAACTGAATTTGGACATCACGTCAGTTACATTTTGTAATAAACATGAATTATCAACTGAATGAAGAACTGTACTGTCTTAACCTCAGTCATCAAAATGTGAGGCTGAAATCAAATGTTTGCTTTGAATACCTAACTTAAATCACCATCATTGAAAAAAGGGGGTAAAGACGAAGTCAAAATTTTCAGTCACATTTTTTTAACCCCGCCAAAAATGACCGAAATGGGCTGGGAAAATTTCCGAATCCTGACTGAAAGCATTAAAAACTATTTCAAAATTAATCTCTATTTTTGTCCATTGAAATGGCATTTTAGAACGTTTTGGGTACATTTTCAAGAAAAAAAAATTGTAATTTGATGTAAGGTGCTTGGTAATTTCTTTGTCATTAAAATATAATCTACTTAGTCTTGAAAGGTCAACTGCATAATTGGGGACATAGAATGGAATGTCAACATAAACAATGGCTAACAATAAAGTGTGTTTACACAGTAAGTGCTAAATTTATTATTTTTATAGGATACATGCCTTTGCAAATTTCAACTTTGAATAAAATTTGTGCAATACGTCGTTTTCGAGATCCCTTCAATCCCGGAATGACGTAACATCTTTTATGACGTTCCCGGCATTTTCAGGTTCACTCACATTTCCGGTTTATTGCATTTCCAACACACACAACGTCAATGCGTCTCAGAAAGCCAATCTAATTTGTTACATAAGGAAATTTTACTTTCTCCGTGAAGATGAGTATTTATTCTGAATGACGTGTTTTTTATCTGCACTTTTTTAAAGATTTTTTTTTTCCAGTTCAATCAATGCAAATGACACGAAATTGAAGTTCACTTCCAAACATAAAAATCTTGTGTTATCGTGCAGACAGTGCAGTCATGTTACTGTGGTTCTTATCTTCAAGCTTCAAAATAAAATAGAATGAAAAAAATCCGACTTTTTACAACATTATATAAGTGGAACTTGTCCAATAAGATATTGTTATTTACAACAAGTACGAAGCGGAAGACGTCAAACACCGCAACGTCACTATTATCACGTGACAAAGTGCTAAAATAAGTATGTTGTCCCGTAGTAGATCTTTATCTCGAAAACGACGTATTAAGTAATCCTCAAGAGACAACTTACCACAAGGAGAAAAATGATGTTATCACGGACTTCACATGCAAGATGTAACAAAACAAAACTGAGTGACCAAAATAACAATATGATCAATTTCAAGGTACTAATTTGAACGGGGATACAAATGTACTCTACAGAGTCATTAATTTTACTTTAGGACTATACTCTTAAATAAAGTGGTAGTTTTCGGACAATTGTTGTTCTGTACTTAAACACATTCGTACCTTTAGCCAGTATAAGTTACATCTCACCTTGCCATAAAATTTTGAAATTAAAACGGCACTGCCAGGGACCAAGAGTCAAGACACTTTGGTCAAGATTTGACCAAACTGCACCTCACTATTGTAGTCCGAATATGACAAGGAATTGTTAATGTTGTTTTGAAGAAGGGGATAAAACAGTGGAGCTTGCATGATTTGCTAAATCATGTGCATTGCTACAAAAATGTATGTTAGTTATCAATATTGACAATTTGACAAGTTCGTCAACGTGGTTAATCCAAGAAAAGGAAGTAAACATTGCCGTAATTTTTTTTTTTGATATTACGACATTGGTCGAACATTTAAACCAATCTCCGAAACAGAGGTGCATAGCTCTTCCTACGTCAGATAGCACCTCTGCCACACCGGAAGGAGAGATTCCTCTCAAAATGGCCGATTTTCTTGACGTCACATTGTGAAATACGTCAGGATATATACGACGTCACTGTAAAAAGGGCGTGGTAAATCCAATATGGAGGACAAGGTGTGGCAGAGGTGATAATCTGACGTAGGAAGAGCTATGCACCCCTGTTTCGGAGATTGCATTTAAACTTCAGTTTTGTATATATATATTTGTTTTGAAAATTAATTTTGCAGTCTGTTACGTAAAATGTACATAGTTTTGTGTATTTTGGCAAATAATTTGAAATTTTTGTAACTTATTGAAAATTAATTATTTATCGCTTTGCAACAGCCAAAAACTGTTGACTATCTAATTTACTTCCAGACACATGATGTGAAATTTCTGTGAAAAAGTTTCATCTTGTTAACTTTTATGGCTGCAGAAGACATTCAAGTTAGAATTTGCCTCCAGGAGATAGTGAAACTAGACTTAGAAATTAAAGCTTGTATACAGGTCAATACACTTTTAAGAAAATAGAATTAGAAATTCACATGAGTGCAACCTGAGGCTGAGTACCTTGGTAAAGACATGACAGACTTTATAATACAGCCCTTAACCAAAAATCTTATGTTTACAAAGCTACATAACATGATAAAAGTAGTTTTGCAAATGAAAGATTCTTGTTTTTAGCACAGACTGCGTATGAAATAAATATGCACACTATTTATGAAAAGTTACCCATGTAGACCCAAGAATCTGTCATTTGCAAAACTACTTGTACCATTTTTCTTTTATAATGTTCTAATGTGTCAAAAAATGACAATTACATACTCCAGTCTTAAATAAACAATCATAGGATATTGAGTAAATGCACATCAGATAAAGTCTCTACAGTTAGACTGGTTTGAGGGGAATTCATTGCTTGATGTCAAACAACCATGCATCCATTTATTTTTTCGCCCATGGATGCAAGATTGTCAACAAACATAAATTTACTGGCAAAGTGTCTATTACAATTGCTTACAACTGTTACCAGACAAAAAGGTAGACAGAAGATCTAGACAATCACAACTAATAGACATCCAAAGGGCACTCATCTAGTCAGTTGCAAAAAAATCTTGGCATTACAAATGCATTAAAATATCATGAGATGTGGGCACTATAAACAGATTGTCACAATAGAAAGAAAGAAAATATTTTATTCCAATTAAAGGGCCCATACATAGAGCATACAATATAAACAATGATTGACATTGATCTGTATATAAATATTACAAAAGAAAAAAAAACAACAACAACAACAATATGTTTATATGGGTTGGGGCAGAGCCATTGTATTTTAAATATATCTTATAGTAAATTATACCAATTCCATATTTACTTATAAAAATAAATATATATATCAACTTATATATCATTCACATTAATTATATTAGAGTTTCTTCGTTTTTCAAATCCAGTATATATAAATTGTCCCAAAAGTTTAAGTAAATCTAAATCTTCATTTATAAAAAACCAATTAAATTTAAGGGAGTTATCTAGATGTCCAAAGTTGTGAAATTTTGAAATAACGCCGTTTCAAAGAACTTATCTCTTATCTCATTTGGAAAATATAGCATGAATGAAATTGAAACGTGAAAATTTGAAACTATGATAGTGTATCCATATGAGAAATTTTCGGAAAAACAAGTTTACCATAATGTAATAGTAGTTGCAACCTATAGAAGAGCCTC
>MJUU01044183.1:5135-20657 GCA_002080025.1 Modiolus philippinarum | reverse complement strand
GTGCATGCATCTCTGATGGTAGGTCAGCATCCAGGCAAAATTAGGTCACTTTGACCTATATTTTCCGCTTGAGTGACTTACATTAAAGTTTATATCCGAGTTCAGATCTCAGTCACTATACATGGTAGGATCATCTAACCTTGCACGTGCATGCATCTCTGATGGTAGGTCAGCATCCAGGCAAAATTAGGTCACTTTGACCTACAAAAAATGTATATTTTCCGCTTGAGTGATTTACATTCAAGTTTACGTCCGAGTTCAGATCTCAGTCACTGTACATGGTAGGATCATCTAACCTTGCATGTGCATGCATCTCTGATGGTAGGTCAGCATCCAGGCAAAATTTTCCGCTTGAGTGACTTACATTCAAGTTTATGTCCGAGCTGATATCTCAGTCACTGTACATGGTAGGATCATCTAACCTTGCATGTTCATGCATCTCTGATGGTAGGTCAGTATCTAGGCAAAATAAGGTCACTTTGACCTATATTTTCCGCTTGAGTGACTTACATTCAAGTTTATGTCTGAGTTGATATCTCAGTCGCTGTACATGGTAGGATCATCTAACCTTGCACGTGCATGCATCTCTGATGGTAGGTCAGTATCCAGGCAAAATTAGGTCACTTTGACCTATATTTTCTGCTTGAGTGACTTACATTCAAGTCTACGTCCGAGTTCAGATCTCAGTCACTGTACATGGTAGGATCATCTAACCTTGCATGTGCATGCATCTCTGATGGTACATGTAGGTCAGCATCAGGCAAAATTAGGTCACTTTGACCTATATTTTTTGCTTGAGTGACTTACATTCAAGTTTACGTCCGAGTTCAGATCTCAGTAGCTTTACATGGTAGGATCATCTAACCTTGCATGTGCATGCATCTCTGATGGTAGGTCAGCATCCAGGCAAAATTTTGACCTATATTTTTCGCTTTAGTGACTTACATTCAAGTTTATGTCCAAGTTGATATCTCAGTCACTGTTCATGGTAGGATCATCTTACCTTGCATGTACATGCATCTCTGATGGTAGGTCAGCATCCAGGCCGAATTAGGTCACTTTGACGTATTTTTTCCGCTTGAGTGACTTACATTCAAGTTTATGTGCGAGTTGAAATCTCAGTCACTGTACATGGTAGGATCATCTAACCTTGCATGTGCATGTATCTCTGATGGTAGGTCAGCATCCAGGCAAAATTAGGTCACTTTGACCTATATTTTCTGCTTGAGTGGCTTACATTCAAGTTTACGTCAGAGTTGATATCTTGGTCACTGTACATGGTATGATCATCTAACCTTGCACGTGCATGCATCTCTGTTGGAAGGTCAGCATCCAGGCAAAATTGGGTCACATTGACCTCCATTTTCCGCTTGAGTGACTTACATTCAAGTTCATGTCAGGGATCAGATCTCATGTACTGTACATGGTAGGATCATCTTGCATGTGCATGCATCTGTGATGGTTGCTCAGCATCTAGACAAAATTAGGTCACTTAAACCTACATTTTACTCATGAATGACTTACATTAATGTATACATCCAAGTTCAAGGCTCAGTAACTGTAGATTGTTGGTTCAGGTAACCTTGCTGATGCATGCAATTTTGATAGTATGTTGGCATCCAGGCAAAATTTGGTTGCTGCGACAAAGTGCCACAATGAGGCGAACTTTGTAATCGTTGATTACCTATGTTTTTATACATTTGTATGCAAGTATGCATTTGTGATACTTGATTCTTTGGTCAACAGTCAGCCATCCAAGCTGACTGAATAGAGGCTTTGAAGGGGCAAATGGGTCTGTGTCCAGTATTACTCTAGCTGTCCTTTTCTGTAATTTCAAAACTCTATTAAATTCTTAAGTATTACAACCACTTCAAGTTATGCAACAGTAATCTATTAAAGGAAGTATATACCCATTGTAGAACATTTTTCTTGCATCCAGATTTAAAATTTATTTTTATTTTTAAAAGAAGATAAAGTCGGAATGAGATTTTAGCACATAACGTGTCAATTTGATGGGACCATGTTAAAGAAGGGTCAATTTTGATTCCCATAATTTTTTCACAAGTAGAAATCTGTATTGTTTCATTATCAATATTAAGAACACTTTCATTATAATATGGCATAACTTTTTGACTGGTTCCTATGATCATGTATTTAGTTTTACTTGTGTTAATAAACATATTATTGTCACTACACCATTCTTCAACACATAGCAGATCCTCTTGCACCAAACATTGTAGGATATGAAAGCATTTTCCAGTTGAGTCATCAGCATACAAATCAAGATTGCAATTTTTTGTATATAAAGGAAGGTCATTAATATATAAAATAAACAATAGAGGGAATAGTACGGAGCCTTGAGGTACACCATATTTTACAGGCATTTTGTTTGAACGAGTATTACCTATTTGTACTAGTTGAGTTTTGTCCTTGAGAGAAGATGTGAAAAATAAAGCAGTTACATCACTGAAACCATACATGTATATAATCAATTTTTTACATAATATATCTTGATCAACTGTATCAAAAGCCTTTTTAAAATCAATTAGTACCGACAAATTTATATTACCATTATTCATTTCACGTAGCCATTTGTCTACAATGTTAATAAGTGCAGTTTGACAAGAATGATTTGGTCTAAAACCAGATTGTGACTGATGCAAAATATCAAATTTGGCTAAATAATTACATTGTATATAGGTGTTTAGAAACATGTTTTTCTAAAAGCTTAGCCAAAACTGGAGTAACTGAAATAGGTCTGTAATTTGTAGCCATGTGTTTCTCACCAGATTTAAATATTGGGGTTACTTTAGCATTTTTCAAGACAGTTGGNGTCAATTGATCTATTAAAAATATATGTTAAAGAAGCTACAATGTATGGTGCACTCAATTTCAAAATTTTTGGTCCAATATTATCAGGGCCAGTGGACTTATTTACATTAAGCTTCATTAATTCAACAAAAAGTTCATTAATTGTGACAAGGGGTATTGAAAACTTTGATTTGTCCTTGTCGAAGAATATTTGTTCAATAAAATGTTTAAGTTTTAAATGTTCATTATTTATGGTAGAATTTTTTGCTCTAAGATTTTCAACAACTGATGTAAAAAAAATATTAAAAGTGTCACAAACTTCTTGCATATTGGTGGATTCATATGTGAGTGTTTATTTATGGTATACTCTTGGCTTTATATGTGACTGTTTATTCCTGATGTTATTCTGGATTTATACATGTGTGTTTATTCCTGGTGAACTCTTGGCTTTATATGTGACTTTTATTCCTGGTGTACTGTTGGCTTTATATGTGACTGTTTATTCCTGGTTTACTTTTGACATTTCATTTGACTGTATATATCAGATGTACTCCTTGCTTTATATAGGACTGTTTATTCCTAGTGTTATTCTGGCTTTATATGTGACTTTTATTCCTTGTGTATTCTTGGCTTTATATGTGACTGTTTATTTCTTGTATATACCTGTGTCTATGCCTGGCTTTTTACATTGTTTTTGACTATTATTCCTTGTGTACTTCTGGCTTTACATGTGAATGTTTATTCCTGTTTTAATTCTGACTTTATGTGTGACTGTTTATTTCTGGTGTACTCTTGGATTTATATGTTATATATGTTACTACATGTATGTGCCTGGCTTTTATTTGGCTGTTATTCATGGTGTACTCCTTGCTTTATATGTGACTACATTGTATTAATTCCTGGTGTACTCCTGACTTTATATGTGAATTTATTCCTTGTGAACTCCTGACTTTATATGTGAATTTATTCCTTGTGCACTCCTGACTTTATAAGTAAATTTATTCCTTGTGCACTCCTGACTTTATACGTTAATTTATTCCTTGTGCACTCCTGACTTTATACATGAATTTATTCCTTGTGCACTCCTGACTTTATATTTGAATTTATTCCTTGTGCACTCCTGACTTTATATGTGAATTTATTCCTTGTGCACTCCTGACTTTATACATGAATTTATTCCTTGTGCACTCCTGACTTTATATGTGAATTTATTCCTTGTGCACTCCTGACTTTATATGTGAATTTATTCCTTGTAAACACCTGACTTTATATTTGAATTTATTCCTTGTGTACTCCTGACTTTATATGTGAATTTATTCCTTGTGCACTCCTGACTTTATACGTGAATTTATTCCTTGTGCACTCCTGACTTTATATGTGAATTTATTCCTTGTGAACTCCTGACTTTATATGTGACTGTTATTCCTGCTGAACGCCACTGTTTATCCACAGTGTAATTCTGGATTTAGCTGACAGTTTATTAATAGTGTGTGGTTAAACAGTCTTATCAAATCTAGAGAAAATATCAGTGTAATTACATGTATATGTAAATTGAAATAAACATGATGCATTGCGAACAAACAGCAGCACTTTTATCCCTTTCTGAATCCAATATGCTCTATTTACATGAAACACTTCAAACACTTTCTTTTGGTTGAATTCTTATTTTACTGTTATATTACTTGGTTGAAGAGACAACTATTTTTAGTTGAAATTCATCAAAAGCATCAAAACAAGTATTATGATATATCATTTAATGGCTGTTTATTTCATGTGATGGTTGTTCCATATTGATAACAGTACCAGAATTAGATAATGAGCATCATATACTTGATATATGTGTTAACCATCAGATCTGGATGCATGAAAGCAAAAAGTGATAAATGAGAGTTCACTTACATTAGTTGAATGGAAAATGTGTCATTTCTATGGTATATTGTTTCAGGATCTTGAAAGACTTGCCAATGAACAGGACAGAGAGGAGGATAGAGTCACATTATTACAAGATGTTGACAACCATAAACAACAACTTACCAAGTATGTACAATTTTATTTATATGAACAGATAAACTTCAATGGCTCAAACCACAGGGGTTTGTCTACAGGTCAGAAATAATGCCCGCTTAAGTTTGAATGCCCTTCTAAAAAATACTGTGTCTCTACTATCAAACATCCACATAGACTGACATAGAAGGGAATTTTTTAGAAATGCATTAAAATTTAAGCGGGCATTATTTCTTACCTGTAAAAAAAGGGTTCAAATTCCAAACATCCATGGTGTTGCATGCAGCTATTGCTGTTTAGCCATTGAAGTTCAATTAGCCATTCCAGAAACTAAGGCATTATGGGTAGAGCATACACCAAAATAAGTTGATTGGTCAGGAACGCAATACTATCACTGTGCCAACAACTCCAAAGTTTCTGAAAAAGGCAAATTGTATTTATTTGCATGAATATTACAAATAGTTAGGTACAAACTTTGAGGTCTTCTACCACATAACATATACATTTATTACCATAATTACAGTGTAGTCATGTAACTACATGTATACCATGTTATTGAATTATTATAAGAATAGAAGAAATTCTAGACATGTTTTGTAGTGGTGTGATAAAAGCTTGTGGTTTTATTGACTATGAATTATTTCACAATTTACATTTATGTACATATCTTATAACTGTACAATAAACTCATTCTACCTTTATTCTGTTATTCCAATACATGTATATTTTAATTTGAATTGAATTTCAATCTTCCTGTATTTTTGTTATTTCAGTACAATTTCAACTCTAAGACAGTCTAACCTATCTGCACAGTTTTCTATTGACAAAGCAGAGAAAGACCAGCTACTAAATGGAGGAACAGAGCTCAGGAAAAGGTACATTTATGCGAGTGACTTTTGTGAATATTTTGCAAAAAAAGACAACAACAAAAAAAAAAGACAAGAACCACTATTGATCACAATTTCATTTTCAAACATTTTGAAGTCAGTTAATGTTTAGTTAGATGTTATAGCAATTGTTTGATGTTGCATTGGTGCAGGTATTTATCAACACAAAAGATTAATTATTATAATAATAATAATAAAAAAAAGACTAATAGGAACTTGCATAAGGTCAGATTAAAGATCAGGCTATCTTTCACAAGTGTAAGAAATTTCGTCTTTTCTCGAGTGGAGCATAGCGGAACAAGAGTAAAAGACGTAGAATTTCTTACATGAGTGAAAGATATCCCGATCTTTCATTTTGACCGAATGCAAGTTCCTATTTCTTCCGTAAAACACGGATAGAAATGTCTAGATACTTATACCGTGTGAACAGTGTTGTCGCCATTTGAGTGTTCCTAACATTGTGACGTCAGGTGTTTTATGACGTTTAGTCATGGTTACAATTGTTGTATCACAAAAATCAACACGTCTGGTTGGTCATTTGCTGGTGTGAGATGAGGTCGCGTGCATCGATCTCACATGGGTCATCTCCCACTGTAAACCACCATTTACGGAAGAATGTTGTTGTCTCACTCCAATGGCAAGCATGTGCGAAAAATTCAAGGTTTCTGCCATCGTTTCGAATTTTCATTCTATTTATCCATAACAATTTAAAACCACTGCAAGGAAGTTGGGGTATATTGGAATCACCTTGTCCGTCCGTCTGTCCGTAGACATTTTTTAACAGTTCAATATTTCTCAATCAAATTTTGTATGGATGTTAGTAACCATAAGAACTTGTGCACCTCCCATTTTCAGATTGGTTCATTGAATTTTGTCTCGCCTGTCGTGAAGGCGAGACATAGCGACCATAGATTCTGTCGTCGGCGTCAACATTGGGTTAACCCAAATGTTAAACTTTTTTTTAACTTCAATTACTTTCTAAAATCTTGCTCAGTAGCATTGATTTTTTGACACAATATTCAGTACAACTTCATTATTGAATCCCAAGTACATGTATAATTTTGAAAAAAAATAATTCCAATTTTTCTGTTTTTTGCCATTTGTTGGACTTTTTTTCAAATTTTTTTTTGTGTTTTCACTATATCTCAACATCTACATGTCATAGAGGGATGATGATTTGTAAGTGGTTACATCTTAAGTAGTAACCAACATCCATTTCAGAATTATGTCACCTTGACCTATATTTTCCACATCAATGAATTCGACTACATTTTCATTTTGGTCCATTATATCAACAAAGCTTACACAAAATTGAAACTTAGGAAATTTAATTTTGACATAGAATTGTTGCATGTAGTCTATAGATAAGCAATTAACTTTCAGGATTTTATTCTGGTACCAACTTTGGTAAATTTCCTGAAAATGTCCAAGACTAACAGTTTTTGGAATTTTTGCATGCAATCAAATATTTTAGCAATTTTTCATACCAGACATAATTCTGAAAACTTTAGAATTAAAAAATGTGGTTCCAATTTTGGTAAATTTCCTGCAACTCTCAAAGACAAGCATTTTTTTGGAATTCTTGTTTGTAACCATGCTTTTTGATTGAATTTTAGTGAAAACAAAAATTTTCAATGCCTACATTTCAAAAATTTTGATTCCAATTTTGGTAAATTTCCTGATAATCTCAAACTGAGTCAAAGACAAGCAAATTTTTTAAATTCTTGTTAGCTACTATGCTTTTTGGATGAACTTTTGTTAAAATAAATATTTCCAATGTTTAAATTTAAAAAATTATTGGTTCCAGTTTTGGTAAATTTCCTGATACTCTCAAAGACCAGTTATTTCTTAGCATTTTTAATATAGGCCAAATTATAATGAAAGCGGAGTGAGCAGGTGAGACACCAGGTTCCGCAGAACCTTTACGAATTATTTAAAAAGTCATAGCATTTTTTTGGATTTTCCAACTTGGAATTTATACTGAATAAATTTGTCTGAAGCTTATCTCGGAAACCCTTCTGAATATCTTTTTCAAAATTTGTCAGACTGCTAATTATCATATAAACATGTGCACCTGCTATTTTCAGAATGATTCAATAAATTTTGAAAAAGTTATGGCTATTTCAATATTTTTTTGTACTTAAGTACCAATATGGAACCTTTTTGGAATATCTTTTTTCAAATTTTGTCAGAATGTGAAGCTCTTTATGAACCTATACACCTGGTATTTTCAGATTGATTCATGAAATTTTGAGAAAGTTATTGTAACTTTGATTTTTTTAACTTTGTGTATTTTCTGGAAAAAAGAGGGGATGTATATCATAGTGTTCATACTTGTACTGTGTCCAAACTTGTACTGTGTCAACACACACTTAAATTTGCACTTACCATATTGATTCAGGATTCATTGAGTGGGGGTATAACTGGCTGCCATTCGGTGACAGCTCTAGCATACCTGCCAACCTCCAAAAGTACTGTGGTGGGTCATGACCCAACATTGTGCATTCAGATATTGGGTCATAGCGCGTGCCGGCATATTTTCAAAGTAAAACTCTGCATGTTTCAGACAATTAAAAAAAAATACCAAACATATTCATTGCATTCAGTTTTTGTCAATTAGTGCTAGTTCTCATAAGAAGCTGAGACTTGAGTTGTTATGTCTTGTTCTTTAGTGTATTTCAATTAAATGTACCCAGGTGATAGGTTTCTAAATCACCATCCTAAACTGTGTTTGTTTAGTAAGTTTTGTCAGACTATAAACATGGTTGCAAAGGAAGTAAATAATTTCATTAAAAATTGCTCAAAAAACTATAATCATTTATTTTTAACTTCATCAAAATAAAATACATGGAGAAAATATTCAAAATACTATTTAAAACAAAAACTTAGAGAATTTTTAAGATATTTCAATCATTTGGGGTATTTGCATGTCCATTTATTGATTTGTGTCAATCAACTCAAGACAATTTCACCTGATCAATTTTGCGGGTGAAAACGGTCACCCGTGGCAGATCATGTCACCCGTGGCGGATCATGTATGTGAAGGGACGTTTTTGCGGGTGTGACCCAGCAAATGCGGGTCACTTGGCAGGTATGCTCTAGTTGTTGTCTGATTTGATCATTCTTACTGTTTACATAGATAATCAGTATGCTCCTTTTAACCAGCAATTTAACATGAACCATGAGAAAATTAATTTCTATTTAAGAGGAGATTTAAAATTTGCGATCCAATTATTGACAATGAAGTTACCATCCAGCTTCGGGTTACATTAACTTATTGTGACATCATATTTTTCCTTGCAACATTTGTAATATTTCTTTCTGATAGTCAAAGATGAACATGGTTTTGGGGGTAATTTCAGAGCAATAAAGAAGAAAAAGTATCCAACCCTAGTGAAAAGGCAAGATAGTCTGATCTCAAACCCTAAGATACCTTTTGTCCATCCCCCAGCAAGCCTTGAGACGGACATGATGCTTGATATTAGCCTATCTTGCCTTTTCCCTTGGGATAGATATATATCTCATAAATTATTAACAATCAACATATTACAAACTTATACTGATGAAAAGCTACAAACAAATATGACAAAATACCAAAAAATGTTAGAAACTTGGTCAACAGGGTTGTAATGTTGAACTTTTCTTGTTTTTATGTCTGTTATTGTAAATTAATTATAATGAAGGTTATATCACCCATATTTGGTATCTGTATTAAATATGTAAAAGAAAGGAAATGGGGTAAATGTCAAGGAGACAACATCCCATCTAAAGGTTAAAACAACCCAAAAACAAAGCATCTAGTTATTAAAAGTTGTTTTCATATACACGTACAGTGTGACATAACATATAGGGGCAGAAATAAATTGTTCTGGGAAGGACAAGGTGTATTTTTACAAAAAAACGTGTTTTAATAAACAAAATTTGAATGTCACAATCCTTTAACGTGATTTTTAGGTTGGAAACATATTTGATTGGACAGATTTAGATGTTAGAGCATTATGGGATTTTCATTTTTTGAACATTTACGATTTATGATCGGACAAAACTTCTTTTTAGCTCACCAAAGGGTCAGTGTGAGCTATTGCCATCACTTGGTGTCCGTCGTCCGTCCATCGTCTGTCTGTTAAACTTTTCACATTTTCATCTTCTCCTCTGAAACCACTGAAGCAAATTCAACCAAACTTTACAGGAATGATGTACTAAAGGTCCTTAACAATGATTGCTCATTTGTTTCCGATCTGACACAAAACATGGCCGCCAGCACGGAACATGGTTTAACATTGGACCCTAAGGGAAAATCACATTTTCATCTGCTGCTCTGAAACGGCTGAAGTAAATTCAACCAAACTTTACAGGGATGATGTATGGAAGGTCCATTACAAAGATTGCTCATTTCATTCCGATTTGTTAAAAAACATGGCCGCCAGCGCAGGACTTAGGTTTACCATTGGACCCTATGGGAAAAATCACATTTTCATCTTCTGCTCTGAAACCACTGAAGCAAATTCAACCAAACTTAATAAGAATGATGTAATAAAGGTCCTTCACAATGATTGCTCATTTCGTTCCAATCCGACAAAAAACATGGTCGCCAGCACGGAACATGGTTTAACATTGGACCCTATGGGAAAATCACATTTTCATCTTCTGATCTGAAACGGCTGAAGCAAATTCAACCGAACTTTAGAGGAAGGATGTACTAAAGGTCCTTAACAAGGATTGCTCATTTCCTTCTGATCTGACAAAAACATGGCCGCCAGCGCAGAACTTAGGTTTAACATTGGACCCTATGGGAAAAATCACATTTTCATCTTCTTCTCTGAAACCACTGAAGCAAATTCAACCAAATTTATAGGAATGATGTACTAAAGGTCCTTAACAATGATTGCTCATTTCATTCCGATCCGACAAAAAACATTGCCGCCAGCACGGAACATGGTTTAACATAAGACCCTATGGGAAAATCACATTTTCATCTTCTGCTCTGAAACCACTGAAGCAAATTCAACCAAACTTTACAGGAATGATGTATGGAAGGTCATTAACAATGATTGCTCATTTTGCTCCGATCCGACAAAAAACATGGCCGCCAGCATGGAACATTGTTTAACATTGGACCCTATGGGAAAAATCACATTTTCATCTTCTGCTCTGAAACAGCTGAAGCAAATTCAACCAAACTTTACAGGAATGATGTATGGTAAGTCCTTTACAAAGTTTGCTCATTTCGTTCCAATCTAACAAAAAACATGGCCTCCAGTGCAGAACATAGTTGAACATCGTAGGGTGGTATATGAAAACTATACTTTTCATTATCTTCTCTGAAACTATTCAAACAAATTTAACTAAACTGTGATGGAATGTTGTATTGATTTTTCAAAGATTACTTATTTCATTAGGATCAGACTAAAAACACTTGTGCCAATGGAGAACATAGCTTAATATTAGACCTCATTGGTAAAATATATCTTTTTTGGTCATGCATGGCATAGAAGCATTTTGTCAGGTGAGCAATACAGGCTCAGTCTCTGAGCTTCTAGTTTATGTTTATGCTGTGTTTATGAGGTCAGAAGTTGAATTTACTCATTGTTTCCATTGAAATTTCATCCCAAATTCTCAGAGTCACATGACAAGCCATAAAACCTCAATGTAAGGATCATCTGTAAAGACTGAATGAGTAAATATAAATAATATGTTGACCGATTTGTTCTTAATTTATCTTCGATCAGGGGAGGTAATAACAAGGAAGGTTTAGTGAAAGCTGCAACAGATATATCAGAAAACTTGATGGCAATAAACAGAAGAATATCTGAACAGATTCAGCAAAGTGAGAGTACCAAATCTACACTTAGTAAGTTCTGTATTATACTGTGTATACATGAAATCAATATGGAGAGGAATGTTCAAAAAGATAATTATCAGATGTCAACAAAGCTTGGGTGTACATGAGTAAGTGGTCTGTGAATTTTTGTTGGACCTAACCATACCCAAAATTTATTTCATCAGTTTTATATACCAGTCACAAAATCATGCCTTTGGCTTGTGAAATCCAGAATAATTAAAAAGAAATATTTTATCCATGGTTTATGGGGGTAAACTGAAGAGAGTGGTTAAGAGCCTAAGTCCATGGGACAAAAATCATAATTATCAACTGTAGTGGTCCTTACTAGGTACAGGCATTTCAAAAGAAATATTAAATATATAAAAGACCGTTAATCTGAAAGGAGCAAATGCCTTCAATGTGTCATTTTTTCCTTTTAACAAGTGGTAATATATATGACCAATTTTTATAAAAAAAATTGTTATGGGAACATTCTTAGAATGAAGCCAAATTTAAACAATCTAATTGTAGAAAGAAACCATCATAGATGAGGTTTATGTTCTATGTAATTAGCCAAATGTTTACAACCATCGTATTCACATGCAAAATATGATTTAGGTAGGCCTATAACCTTGAAGTAACTTTCAAAGCTAAAGTAAAAGTGATTTGTAAATTTCTTTAAGATTGAGGTCTCAATCATGATGTTAATAGATAACACTTACCACACTTGGGTAATACATACATTTAGATAAAGTGAAAGTTCACCTCTCTGAATTACAAGAAAAAATGGTAATGACACAGCGAGATAGCTCCTTTCTTATACCATACCAACATGCTATTGTTTGGCTAGATTTCTGTATGCAATATAAAAAATACAGTTGACAGGGGGAAATATCACCCTTTTTTTTGACAAATTGCTCTCGTTTTCAGGTGATCAGTCTTTACCTATAATGCAAAGATTAGCAATACAATGTAAAAGTGTTTTGTTAGACCTGATCAAGATCCAATCCATTATCTTCAGTACTAATGTGTCCTTACTAACAATTACACACTCTTAAAATGAATAATTCATACTTCATAAATATCACACATTGATTCATTTTTTACAAAATATGAAAAGGACATTTATAGACATTCCATAAAAGTATGTTCTCTTGCTCCAATTTTGCAGTTTAGTGACCACTTAAGTTTTTTTCTTTTATAAATTTAATGGTAAGTTAATAATAATTGTATGTTGGTCTTGGGTAGTACATGACATGACTGTCTGCCATATGGCTTTTATCTCGTCCTAAATTTCATGGTCTTGTTACCATGTTTAGTTTTCAAAATAGCTGCTGCCTAGTACCACAGATCTTAGTTTAATAATTTTCCCTATATAAAAATGTTGTGTAAAATGCTAATTCTGCTAATTTCATAGATCAATTTGATATTGATTAACTAGGCATGGTAAAATGATGGTCATCAAACAAATTAACACATCTTAGTTTAACACTGGACCATGTCGAAAATTTTATTCATTATTAAATCTTTAACAGGCTCTATACATCAAGTTGATATTAACTAAATATTGTAACAAGATGGTAATCTACTAGATTTATGATTATTACTTAAGGGTGCCACATCAGATCTATCAATGGACCCTGTAGGGAAATCATAAACCAGTAGCCAGGTTATATATCAACTGGCTCGTGTAATCCACTTGTTTACTACCCCTTTCCGTTGGTCTGTCTGAGACACAGTATAACAAGATGTTGTGTTTAAATTACAAAAAATAAGATTATTTTTCTTCTGTCAGAATTGACTTTATCAGTAAATTGGAACCACAGTTCATATAAAGTTTGTCTGTTACACACTGTAGATAAGGACAAATAAATATTGGGTCATTTCAACCTGGATATGGGATGTTGTCTCCTTGACATTTACCCCATTTTCTTTCTTTTTCATATGGAATATAGGACATTTTGTTTTTGATATAGAATTTATCACGGACTTTATCACGGCCAGTATCAAGTGAGCCCATTAGGACACTACATTGGTAATTCACGAAATGATAAATAAAACTCTTTAATAAACTGAGTTAAGCTTAAATTTCTATTTTAGTACAGTTAATCTATTGTTTGTTGCAATAATTTATATGCATTCTTCATTCAACGTATAACGCGTATGAAGATGACGAATAGTACAAAACATGACATCAGCTTAGCAACATGCGTGTGACACCTTCACAGTGACCTAATAATTTCCTGATAAGGCCACACCAAATTAATTAGTAGTTCTTCGAGATTTTGGGGCGAGCGAGCGAATTTTTTTTTTTTTTAATTTTAAATTTTTCGCCTCAAGTATTCTTGAATTTAGGAGCGAGCGAAATATTTTTTTTTTTATTTTCAATATTGTTTCAAATATGTGCATTTGAACCTGCATAACAGCTTACATTCAACCTACAGACTTGAAAGGACATTATAAAATTAATAATAATTGTGTCTAATCATTCAATACAACAAATTCCCATGTAAAAACTAAGTTTTGTAATTGCTTGCCTTCAACAACAACTATTTCACATTCTGACTTTCTGTTGCATGATAGCTACATGTATATGATGTTCAGCTGTACACTTTTCAGTGCGCATATTGATCACTAACTAGTCTACAAAGAATTGAGTAAAGTAAGTGTTATTTCCTTTTCATGTAAATGATCATTAGAGATCATTTAAGATGTACTATAACTTTGGCAAAACACAGACTAGCAGATTCAAAAATAATAATCCCATATGTTCAGCTTGCAGATTTGGTCAATATCTTGCTGTGATTATGAAGGGGTGCTAGAACCTTCAAATTTTTCCTTGATAATTTTTATGACGTCTTAGAAATATTCCACCATAAATGTTCAAGTCCTAAATGTAACCTCCATACAAAAAGCAACAATGATTAAGATACATGTAAGAAGGTTTTGTCTTGTGTAGATTTACTACATATCTTAATATAGTAAGTAAAATTATTCATGTAAATTGAAGAAGCTTTTTTGTCAGTAGTATTTAAACTGACATGACTGATGTGCAATTTCAACATCAGATTCATGGCTTGGTCTCTGTGTATACAACTCATGCCAGATTCAAATTCATACTGTTCCACTTATTGAACAGACAAGAAGAATTAACCTGTTAAGTGCACCTTATTTGGCTTTCCCACACTGAGCTGTTTGTTAACCGGGTTTTCCGTCGGAAAAATCTGGTTATTAAAATGGTGAAAATGGCGGGCGGCTGCCAAATGGGTACATCTTTGTCCGGAGCAAATCTCCTACAGTATTTGAGACAGGAAGTTTTTGTTTTGCAGATCAGTTGTACATATATCAAAGGTGTGCATGGTACTTTGATTTTGATTTTTGATAATTAGTGTCATCTCCTACAGTATTTGAGACAGGAAGTTTTTATTTTGCAGATCCATTGTACATATATCAAAGGTGTGCATGGTACTTTGATTTTGATTTTTGATAATTAGTGTCATCTCCTACAGTATTTGAGACAGGAAGTTTTTGTTTTGCAGATCAGTTGTACATATATCAAAGGTGTGCATGGTACTTTGATTTTGATTTTTGATAATTTATGTCAAAAATATCAGTTGTTGAACTTAGTCATTTTTACATCAAATTTTTAACAATAGGGTACACCCTTTGTCCGAAGCAAATCTCCTACAGTATTTGAGACAGGAAGTTTTTGTTTTGCAGATCAGTTGTACATATATCAAAGGTGAGCATGGTACTTCGATTTTGATTTTTGATAATTTATGTCAAAAATATCAGTTGTTGAACTTAGTCATTTTTACATCAAATTTTTAACAATAGGGTACCCCCTTTGTCCGGAGCAAATCTCGTACAGTATTTGAGACAGAAAGTTTTAATTTTGCAGATCAATTGTACTTACATCAAAGGTGTGCATGGTACTTTGATTTTGATTTTTGATGATTGATTTTAAAAATATCAGTTGTTGAACTTAGTCATTTTTAC
>MJUU01044182.1:141746-172719 GCA_002080025.1 Modiolus philippinarum | reverse complement strand
TGAAATATTGCTCATTGGACGTTAAACTCTAACTAATCAATCAATCAATCAATCGTTTTTTGTTTTCTTATAATAAGCTCTCGAAATTATGAATACTGAACAGAAACAGCCATATCAGTCTCAGTATTTTACCTTCATCCTGGAATTCACAACAGAGGTAGACTACAAACTTTTCTGTATGAGAAACGCAATTACTTCACTTTTCCAATAGTCACTTTCCCGTTCCTTTTCAGCAACATTTCAACAGCGCCAGCATACGGATTTTACATCTCCCAACTCGTTCGCTTCTCAAGGGCCTGTGTTCGATAAAGTGACTTCCTTGATAGAGCCGTGTTGTTTACAAATAGGCTACTACAACAAAAGTATGTTACCAAAAATTTTAAATTGTCATGCAGAAGTTTTACGGTCGACAACACAATCTTTTGGACCGCTATATGGAATAAATATTTTCCAGATGACAAAGGTCTTTCCCTTTTATAACAGCTTAAGATAACTGTTTTCCTCGACTGGATATGACTTTACAACCGGAATTGACACGCTCAACACGGCGAGTTTCTTATAAAATGGCCCGGCACCTGAATCGGTTTTCAGGGGCTTCGGCTACAGAGCTGCCGGGCGCGTCCCCAGGTGGTGGATTGGGGAATGCCCTGTCTATGCGGGGTAGTCAGGTCATAATACGGAAAGCCTGACCGTGAACCATTGTAGCCAAACTGTGTGGAGAAACGCCACGCTCCATGCAGTATAAAGACCCCTTCTATATTTCTCTAAAGAGAGCAGACGCACTGGGTGTCGTATGGAAGGCTAAATTTCCTGCCCCTACCCATTTCTCCAATTTTCCAGTGGCAGTCAAAAGTCGTTGCCCAGGTTGTCCCTTCCACCTTTATTTCTTTCTTCTGATACTTTCAATTTTTTTAATTGATTAACTTGTCCTCGTCCTGATATAGCTGAAATCTTGCTCATTGGACGTTAAACTCTAACTAATCAATCATTCAATCTTATAAAAAGGCAGGAGATGCTAACTCTGTCGGTGGACCTGGCTGAACTTATGGTTTTAAATTGGATTCGTGTTGTTCATTTTTATGTGCGTCAAAATTTTTAATTTCTGTGCCACGCTTGCCAACTTCGGTATCAAGTTATTTGATTTTGTGCTGTCTTTTTATCTTGGTGTTGCCATCATATTTGGGTTGTACTTTTTTTGACTGGGGGTTCGGTTCTCGCTTACTATATTATATAGAGTTTCTACTTTTCATTTTTTTATAGTACACAAATGTGGTCTCAATTTATGGATCAAGAAAATTTTGATTATTCGACTTGTCTGACTCATATTATATTGATCCACCGCCATCAATGGACTGTGCTTGTGTTTATTTCTTATTAAACTTTTTTTTCAAATTTCAGTCCCTTTAATGTGATAACAAAGCGTAAATTTGTACATATGTATTTACTCTCTCATTTCCATGGAAAACGATTTCAAATTTCGTATTGATCGATTGTCG
The DNA here is from genome assembly GCA_002080025.1 of Modiolus philippinarum. Classification (NCBI taxonomy): domain Eukaryota; kingdom Metazoa; phylum Mollusca; class Bivalvia; order Mytilida; family Modiolidae; genus Modiolus; species Modiolus philippinarum. Next base: position 171,223 of record MJUU01044182.1, on the reverse strand, counting down.
CTAATCTTAACAATCGGAGCCAGGGAGCAAAGTGCGACAATAGACCATTTCCTTGTTCAGATTGAAATTTTTGACTGATTCTTTGTAGATATGACTTGGTTATTCTTTGTAGATATGACTTGGTTCCCTGTTCCCAACAGAACTGAGTGCGAAAGAAAATGGAGACTCACTCTAAAAAACATAACTCTTTGACGCAAAATCATACTTGTCAATTTGATCTTTGCTTTCATAACTGGATTTAACATTATAAAGATATACAACCATTTTTGGTATCTTTGCGCATGCGCATAGATAGCCATTGTTACCGGAGCTCAACTCAATTCCCCAGATTTCTCACTTCCCTTTTAATATTCAAACACAACAAAGAAGTCCCATTTTCATAACATAAACGTGCTTGCAAGACTTTCTTGTGCAAAAGAAAGCAACAGTAGTGCAGAAAAGAATCAGCAAGTTGTAAGAAATAACATTGGTATGAAAATGTTACGAGGATGAATATTTTTGCAAATGCGAAGGTAAAAAGACCTCCCACTTTTCTTAAAACTTAGAGTCAGGTCTCAGAATCCCTCATCAAAAGCATACAAACCGATCGGATGACAATGATGTTACTATTTATATACATTCCCAATCATGTCAAATAAAATTATGTTGGCCGTATGCCATGTATGCAGGACACACGATGTTTTTTCACGATGGTTGGTTTACAAATATTTGCACATGCGCATGGATATATCAAAACATAAAAGTTACTTCAATCATTGGGCGGGAAAATTTGAACTTAATTAGAGTCAAGTGTGGTAACACAGTAAATAACTCATTATGGGAGGAACACGATGTCTTCACAATTTGTTTACAAATGTCTGCACATGTTGTTAAACTACTTCTCTGTCTTCAGAAGCACTGTGACAGGATAACATGACTGATTAATTGTGTTGATTGAGTCAGTAGGACATTTACTGTTTATATAGCAATCAGTCAGCATTAACATCAACATATTTAATTTATTTTTTATAGGACCGTATTTATTAATGCCACTAATTACCTCCCTTGTGTAATTTTCCATTTAATAAATTGTTGCCCAAAGATTTTTCTACTAACACTGAAATCCCCCCAAATTGTTGTAATATTTTTTGAAAATTTTGTATGTTACTGTTTTTAACAATATCCTGGGATATTTCTACAATACTTTTTGTTTTGTTGAAATTAAAATTAGATTATTAGAGTTTTATAGTAAAATGTTTGTATTGTTATAACAATTCATTGTCTTCTCAATGATGAAGATGGTCCTAAAGTGGTCAAATAACAAAATACCGAAGTTACTGTGAATTTTGATTCTGCATATGCGCATTTCGACAACTTGTCTCTTCAGTGCAGATAAAATCTAAACGTTTGGAAGACCATAAGTCAAAGATGTTTAAAAACTGATAGAGGACAAATTACCAAATATGATCTAAATAAAAAAGCCAAAATCAGCTAAGGACAGAGCTTTGCACGAGGGAGATACAAATTATCTCATTCATGGAACTGACAAATATTCCAGTTCTCTATCTTATAGAAGGTAAAGCATTGGCAGGTACATTTAACTTGCCTCTGTTAAAATTAAAAGTTTAAGTTAAAAAACTCAAAGGCTTTTATCAGTCTGACTTCACATACTTAACAAATTTTAAGTATTCTTAAATTTCCTTGTGACAAGATTAAGGAATAAACCTGTTAGACTGAGGGCTTTGGTTGAAGTCAGTATAAAAAATTAACACAGCATTATTGAAAAAAAAAAATGATATTGATATTAAAAGCAAAGAAAAGGGGTAATGTTCACTGCTGAAATTTGTAATTTAGAGTTTTCTTGTCTCATGCAAATGTATCTTAGGGAGCAACCATTTGATTTTTAGGGGAGGGGGGTTAGGTTGCAAGGAAGTAAGATCTGATCCTGGATATTTTTTTCATGCAATCTTTGAGCCTGACATTTTTTTCTCACTGGAAGCAATCCTGTCATTCTTTTTGGTCCAAGCCAGAAATTTTGCTTCATATATGTCATCCTGGTTATTTTTTTTCAGCGTCCTCCTGTCCTGATAATTTTTTTCACCATATTTCTGATCCTGGATTTTTTTTTCGAATTCCTTCCTCGCCCCTCCCTCAAATTAAATGGTCGCTCCCTTAAGAAAAACTTTGATATTTTATCTAATGTTGATTGTAATTTATGGTCATGTATTATTTTATACTGTCAGATAATTTTATAATTTGCAGTCTGTGTACAGGCACAGGCACTGAACCCAAAAGAAAGCAGGTACATCAGTAGCAAAGATACCTTTTAGTGCTTTAAGCACTTTGATTCATTAATGAGGCAGATACAAATAATTCTGTAAAATAATTAAAGCGAATTTGCGAAAACAAGAATATGAATTAAGGATCTATGGAAGGGCAAAAAACATCATGGACTGAACAACTTGAGTTTGGGATAATTACTTATAATTATGGCTGCTTCATGAACAATTAAAGTGACATGATATTCGGATTCCTTAGTGCTGCTCTGAATTTTTTATTTGCTCCCTCTGGAGTTACCCTATTCACGTATGTGAATTCACGTATGTGATGTGCATTTATGATTTTTTCATTACGTTCGAAAATAAATGTAATGACTTCAGTGGATCGTTTTGATGACAGTCTATCGATGTTAGCCCGTAAACATGATTGATAGTTGGTTTTCATCGCTGTACAAGGACATAAAATAGTTTATCGTACCAATGGCCTGTAAAAGTCCTAGGTATTTGAGAAATTGGAATCATCTGCTTGAATTCTAATAACACAACAAACAAGCATAATATTTAAGAGGTTCCTTGGCATTTATCATTTGTAAGTAAATCTGTTCTTCAAAGACCTCTGAAGCTCACTTAAATGCTATTATGAAAAACTGGGAAAATCTACTCCCTCATGCCGTTGAGCTACCCCCTCGTGGTGACGGTTGTACATGGTGATTTATTTCTAATATATTTATAGTTAACAAAAGGGGCGGAAAATTAGACATGTAATAAAATTGAAAAAGATGAATTGTTTATTGAAAACCATCATTTTAAGATGGGAAATATTGACGTTGTATATTGAAGTCAATAGAAAGAAATAATTACTTTATTATATCTGTGACCTTTCAAAATGCTTACCTAACAGCACCAATTCACAAATCCCATACGAAATACTTAAAATACTTTTTATCACTCCGTTTCGGTAAATCTTATGCTCCAAAAGTATCCATCAAACTATTCACATCAGCCAGAAATGCTATAATGCTAAGTCCTTTGTTTTACAACTTCCTTAATCGGGACAAAGTAAGAGTTTTGACTTATGTAGACAATGAATTGGATCCGAGTTGTTTTTACAGTCAAAGGCCGAAATAAAATGGCAATATAACAGTAATTGAAAATCGTTAAAATATTTCATTTAATTGATAGATTGATTAGTTCGAGTTTAACGTCCAATGAGCAATATTTCAGCTGTATCAGGACGAGAACAAGTTAATCAATTAAAAAAAAAATCCTTGTAGTAAGTAAAAGATAGAAATAAAAGGTGGAAGGGACAACCGGGGCAACGACTTTTGATTGCCACTGGAAAAGAGGAGACATGGGTAGGGGCAGGAAATTTAGCCTTCCATACTACACCCAATACGTCTGCTCTCTTTAGAGAAATGTAGAAGGGTTATATATACTGCACGCAGCGTGGCGTTTCTCCACACAGTTTGGCTACAATGGTTCGCGGTCAGGCTTTCCATATTATAACCCGACTTCCCCGCTAAGACCGGGCATTCCCCTATCCTCCGTCTGGGGACGCGCCCGGCTGCTCTGTAGCCGGAGCCCCTGAAAACCGATTATGGTGCCGGGAACACTACATTTAAACAGATGCACCAAAATGAGGTTGGGATGGACACTTCAAAGCTAAGAGAACAGGTGGTTGTTGGTCGAAAACCGAATCTAATTTACACACCAATAGTTTAGAGTGTAAATGGTGAATAAAAGGATATGGAGTAAATGCACATGAGACAAAGTCTCTACAAATACATGGTAAAAAACAAGCAAAGGAACAACGCTTTTATTGTTGTTCTTCATCTTGAAGTCACCACGAGGCCTTCAACAATGAGCTTTGCTCATACCTCATAGTAAGTTCAAGACGGCCCCTAGCCAGTTTTCTTGACCCATTACTTATAAAAGGGAAAATCGGATATAACTACAGACTACATGTCGAGGAACTTTAATGACAAAAGAATAAAAATTGCATACAATTACTTTTCAAACAATCTGTAGGTCATTTTTTATGATATTGATTAATTTGTAACACGCTTGAATTAACAGTTGTCAAGAAATGTGTTATGGTTCCGAGAACTAGACGCTGTAGCTGCAGATTCTTTTAGCATTGAATGATCAGAATTTATTTCATATATTGTCCTTCTTTCAGTGGTGGGCAAAGTATTATCAAAGATTCAAGACGATCAATTGAGCAAAGCGTTTCTTATGATTCCAATGCGGGTTACTCAACATTGGTATCCAACTTTATTCAATAAATCACCATTCTTAAAATGTTTCAAAATGTGCCAAATTTACTTCACCTGGTGCAAAACAAAAATACTCATCCCAAGTACAGAAGCCATTTGCTTTAAGCAAATTGCAAAGAATCACGTTACACTTACTTAAAAGTGAAAATATCAGAATACTCTACCAAAAATATCTGTGAATCATGGAAGAGGTCGACATCAAAATAGTATGACCTCATATGGAACAAATGGCTTATTTGGTGTGAAAAATGAAAAATTAGTACCATCCACTCATCTGAGAGTGAAGCTATGATTTTGCATTAAAAGGCATTATGTAATAATTCAGTATTATCTCGCTTTATGAATGGAGTCTTTATAGCCAAACCACCTAAGCCATAGTATACATGTACTTGGGATGTCAGTAAAATTTTGACTTTTGAGATACTCTGACCGTTGAAGAATTTTTCTCTTATAGAGGTAACATATAAATTAGTAGCACCGTTGGATATCGAAACCTGATTAAACATTTCAGAAAGTAAAAAAAATGACAAGCATATAAATACAAACTGTCTTAAAAATAACATTGAAATTAAAGAGGAGATCAGAAAAGTCAAACTTTTGAGTTCATTCAAACCTTATAAACAGGTTTCAACGTCAACAATAAACGGTCTTATATTTAGCTAGAATTGATGCATCTACATTTAAAGCGCGTTCATGCAGAGGAGGGTTATGCTTATTGGGTTTAATTAAGTGATATTATGGTAACAATACTTTCTAAAAAAATTTACAATTCACAAACTCAAACATCATTGATCGTTTTTGTTATTTTACAGAGGACAGGACGTCATTTTCCTGATTGTGGCTGTTAGATTAACAGTTTGGTGCTGATGGATGAACATTTTGTGTTAAAACAGATTTCATGTGTACACTTTGTTCAATTACTATTATAAATTCTAAAACCCTCCATCGTAATTTTGTCCTTAGCTATATTTGATATTACTGATTATTCGGATTTCGTTTTGTTTTATGCATTCTAAACATTTTTTGAAATTATGGATTTCCTTTGTTTGGGTTCTAGTGCTGCTGATGAGGAATTAAATTAATTTCCGAAATGGCCATACAGCTCATTAAAATTATTGCAGTTGGGGTAAACATGTGTTATGGTCTCATGTTCATTTACTCCATATCCTTTCGTATAATATTCATTATGATAATTTGATATAATTATTGTGCTGTAATAGGAACGTTATTCTACTTTTTTCTAAGTTTTGTAGAATTGGATAAATAAAAATAAGAAAATTAAAATTTTGGTTTATTTTGCTGGATGACAACAAATGATTTGTTGATTCTTCAAAAATTTCCAAATTAGCACCAGAAAGCCTGGATGCTTAATGGTAGAGAATAAACCGCAATAAGAGGAAATTTGACTTTAATCACAACAAATCAATAGTCGGGTTGTGAAGAACTGTTAAGTCTTTTTCGAAATTAACAAACACGGTGCAGCCCACGGGCTAGTAATAGGCTCAATTATACATTCTTTGAGCAGACCGTTAACCATTGTTTCTAATACTTCTTTTTGTTTCTCACCTATTTTATATGGCCTTTATCTAACAGGTTTACATGTTTCAGGGATATTCATTTCATGTTCTAATACATCACAATGTCCCAACTTACCCTCTTTGTTTACAAACACATCTGAATATTTGTGTAATAGCTGGATCAGCTGATTTCTGTCGCATTCCTCTTAGTCACGTGTTATTCTCGGGAAAATCAACATAATTCCTTTCAACTCCACCCACTGGCTTCTCGGAATCTTGTTTCACCTTAAACATCTTATCGTTATCAGAAAGGCAAACAAATTTTCGAACTTTTGTATTTTTCTTAACTTGTATGGGCTGATCAGACAAGTTGCATAAGCCATGCATTTCTAACTTTATCCATGGAAGCCATGTGAAGCCAAACAGGTGAATCAGAAGACAAACCAAGAAAATTTTCCGCCAAATCTGCACCTTTAATTTTAGCCACAATTACAACTTCAGACCAATATCTGACTTAGTAATAAATGTACGCCTGGGGTCAATTGAAATTTTTTGTTCGTTAAGTCAATGACAGCACCCTGATGATTCAAATCTTAACCTAATTTTAATTGCGGGGTTAAACCTGTAACTTAATACAGCTTTACGTTTGACCTTACATCACCTACATTTAAATCAATATTCATATACCCTTTAACTTGACTATCATTAGCTGTAACAATAAATTTTCTATCAGACAGACAAACGTCTTCTTTTACTCCTTCATTCTCCAATCTTGATAATATTGAAGGATTTGTCAATTAATATCTGTTCCAGTGTCATAGCATGCATATGTAAACTACCAATATAAGCATTAACAAAATTGTGCAATGAAGTTGATTGACACAACGTTACAAAACTATTTACATCAGGGTTTCCACTTTTCGCCTAATAAAGTGCCCAACTTTACCAGGCCCGATCAGTTTTCCGGACAAGAACGCGCAAAAAAGCTTGCCTTTCTACAATTATAACAGTTTTTGTTTTCAAGTTTTTCTTGCTGTATGTGAAATATCGGCATGATTTTGCTTCATGTCCAAAGTTTTCACAAACTTGACGCTTGGATTCATCCTTTGCAACGTTCACTCTCGTATTTTCTACTTTAACATTTTCTTCTGTTTTTGTCAATTTCACAATTGCATTTTGTTGTTGAACTACAGCTGTATTTCTGGTGACATCGAAATTTCGGTCGCTTCCAATGAAGTGATGCATCTTGCTTCCTGTGACAACCGCGCACTCCATCTTCGAAAGTCTCCAGATCCCTTTGAACTACTGTCATTCTAAGTGGAGGCGAAGAACCACGCACGAACACAAGATATGGTTTCATTTTCACTTTTCACCAATCTGTTTGCTTAACTCTGAGTACTCTAGATATAGTGTTCAAGATCATCACCCTCTTTCATTGTCATAGTACACAAGGTTTGCTGTTTCCACTGATAAAGTTCAATAAACATATCGTGTTTTTATTGTAGGAAATAACTTGTCAAACCACTCTAAATCCACGTCAGGAATTAACTAACGTAATGAATATATGATAAGGGCCACTTTCATACTTATTAATTTCAACCCAACTATCAAATTTCGAAATCCATGTTTTCGGAGATTCCGTTAGTAAAAAGAATGTACTTATCAGGTTTACATGCTTGGTTTGAAACTTACTTATGTTTACTATTTTTGGCATCCCTTTAATTGTCTACTACTAGTCCTATTAAAGTTGTTGTTAGATTTTCAAGTTCGTCTTCGTCAGTCATTTTGGATCTTGATACCAAATTGTATGACATACATGTATAAATTTAAAACGGGTTCTTCAAGTCTCCAACCACGTGTTGCGTATACGTTCTTTGTCTCTTAAAGTCATATTTTGTTATATTTCTAAGCAACACAGGGAAGTAGCATTGAAAAAATATAATTCATATAATTTTCACATGTTTATTCGGTAACTACATAATATCAACTGCTCAGATACAAAGTAAGATACATAACAGATTCTATAAAGACAGTTTGAACTATATCAAGTTTATATAAACAACTCTCAGAACTATAATTATCGTTTCAGACACCACAACCTATAAAGTCTGTGATTTATCTATGCAGGTGCTTGACCTTTACTGTGAACTATAATATGACCAGTCAACATAATACATTTAACACAAACATGAAGCCCGGAAAAGCCGCCGTCATATTACCTTATAATTGTGTTAGATTATATTTTTATTTTCTTCTTTCGATATATTTTCTTACACAACTCAACAAGTTTACTTGCCTTTTCATCGGTTGTCATATATTTAGTATCGATAACATTTGAAATGATAGTATTTAACATATGTAAGGTAAGCGAAAATTCTTAATCATTCTAAGACTGCCATCTTTTTTCTCTCTTACAAATATTGTCGAGATATATTCACCAAATTCGTGTTCAGATTTTACAATCAACTTCTTTTTAAATAAGTCAAGGATTTCATTGTCAATTATTTTCAATTTGCTTTCAGATAATGTGAAGGAACATAAGTCTAATACGGTGTACTACCAAATTCAATATGTACTCGTTACAATGTATAAAATTTTAGGATCAGACGTCAGTTTTCTCAAGTTATTAATACAATATTTTATTTGCCCCTTCGAAACATTTAATTTTCATTTCCATTTTTTCAAGACTTAGATCTAATACACTGACCTATTATCTTATCTTCCTCGCTGGACTCCATCGTCTTCATGTGGAAATTCTTGTATTTGAAGCTCTTCCCTTATGAAAATCCCAATTTGATTTTCCAAACTTCCTTGGAAACTTTCTCTTCTCCACCTCAAATGATTTGACTGTTAAGAGTTTAACGTCCAGTAAGCAATATTTCTGCTATATCAGGACGAGAACACGTTAATCACGTTAATCAATTCAAAAAAATGTAAGAAAAGTAAAAGAAGAATCGAGCAAAGGTGGAAGGGACAACTGCCATCGGGACAACGAGTTTTGATTGCCACTGGAAAAGGGGAAAAATTGGTAGGTGCAGAAAATTTAGCCTTCTGTACGAGTCTCTTCTCCCTTTAGACAATAAAGAAGTGGTCTTTATACTGCGTGGAGCGTGGCGTTTCTTCACACTGGTTCGCGGTCAGGCTTACCGTATTATGACCTGACTACCCCGCGTAGATAGGGCATTCCCCTATCCACCAACTGGGGACGCACCACGCAGCTCTGAAGCCGGAGCCCCTGAAAACCGATTCAGGTGCCAGGCCAACTTAACTTCTGATTCTTTTGCATTTGCCATATGTTAAATGCAAGTCCTACCAAAACAGAAGTTTGATAACGGGGTTATCAGAATTGCATAAATCTCTCTTTAGAGAAGTTTTATTTCTGACATGCCCAAGCAAACTTGTAGCATATGATATTTGTCTTCTCAGCTTTGGAACGTTTACAGAATCAGACTTAACTAGGTAATCTAAACAATTTGCGAGTGCTGACCCAGCTGCTACACATTTCTTGTGAACATTAACCAGATTTTTGTGCATCTGTCTAAAGTTTTCCAGACAGGTTACTTTATACGAGCGCCACATGGCTCTCACAGTTGGTCGGCAAGGGCATTTTTCGATTTTTCCCTTTAATCGATTTCCATACGTTGCGAACAACGCTTATTAACGTTATTGGCAAAATGGCCTTCAACTTCTGGGCACTTATCATTTGTTTATAATTCTTTCTCAATTTCCCCCATCAAAAGTTTGACCAGTAATTAGCTGGAAACAAACTACGGAAAATGAAAATTAGCCCTTATGACTCCTTATGGTTCCTCTTTGACCCCTTAAAGCTCACAAACTGCAAGAGCTACGCCAAATCCATTGACAAACTACTGAAAGCTTGTATCAAGAGGAATCGAAGGAAAAAATCATATCAAAATCTGATGAAAAATAAAAATTTCAGGTAATCTGCAAATTGCAGTTTTGCCCCTTTTGAACCTTTATAGCACGGAAACGGTAAGAGTTACGCTAAATCTGTTGTCATATTACCCAAAGCTTGTATCAAGAGGCATCCAAAGAAAAAATCCCATTAAAATCCGATGAAAAATAAAAATTTTAGGTAATCTGCAAATTAGCAATTTGGCCCCGTTTGGCCCCTCATAGCTAGGTATGGAAACAAGTTACCAAAAATCTAATAGCAGAGCGCTTTGTTAATTTTTCATAAGCAATCCATTGAAAAAAAAACTGCATCAAAATCGGACAAAAAATAAAAAAATAATTTTTTTGGATTCGGCCCTTTTGGGCCCCATTTATCTCGGGAACGGTACATGCTACATGAAATCTGTTGGCATACTGCTGATATTTCCTCAGGAGCACACTGAAAGAAACCCCATCATAATCCGATTAATAATAAAGATTCTACAGACAAAAATGTGAAAACACCAAATTTAACCCTTTTTGGCCCTTTTTAAAAACGGGTGTGGCCACAATGACCAAAACTAAGCCAAGCCTTCCTTTTGTACCAAAGAACATTATGTTAAAATTTCATAAGGATTGATCTACTGGAACTAAAGTTATTGACCAAAAACTAAAGTGGCTACAGACGACGACACCACTATACCAATATACGACCGCAAAAATTTTTGCGGTCGTATAATAAGCAAAATTCGTACAATAAGCCAATTTCAAAGTGTTGTAAGTACTGTGGTAAGAGTCATGACTTTAAGAAAACTTATTGTCCTGCATATGGCAAGAAATGTATATTGATTGATTGAATATTGTTTAACGTCTGCTGAGCAATATTTCAGCTATATCAAGACGAGAACATAATCACTTTTGGGTATGGAAAGGGTCATGAGACGGGAAATTCCGACTGCCACTGGAAGGTGAAATCGAAAGGGGCGGGGAATTAAGCCTTGTAGCCGATCACCTAGGATTCTTTAACGTGCAGGAAGCGTGGCATTTCTTCCAACACGTGGACCTGAGTTTACATCCCATCCGAAAGATGGGTTGTGTATTTATTAATCCCGCACAACCACGGAATTGGTCTATTTCTATATCCCGGGGTTCCCTCGGGGTCAGTCCCGTTTAGCAAGGGTCATACCCCGCAAGCCGGAAATAGTAGGTCCTTTTTCTATACCCCGGGGTTCCCTCGGGGGGGGGGGGGCAAGAAATGTAGAAAATGTGGCAAGTTAAATCATTTTGAGTCAATGTGTAAGTCAGCTAAAGGTCAGAAGGTGAAAGCAGTATCAGATGAAGAATATGAAAGCGATGATTTCTTTGAAATACATACTGTATCTTCAGGCAATATTAACTCTGTGAATAGCAAACAGACAAGACATGTTTTTGCAACAATGAACATCATAGGTAACAAAGCAACAGGCCATACAAGATTTCAGCTAGATAGTGGAGCTACTTGCAATGTAATCACCACGAAAATATCAAAACAGCTTGGTATTAAACACCTTGAGAAAACTAAACAGATTTTGACTATGTACAACAAAGCTACGATCAAACCGCTAAGAAATTTGTACGTTAAAGTCAGTAAATCCAAAGAACAATGACAAGTTTAAAGCTGAATTTGTTGTAGTGAAAGATGGAGTTCTAACTCCTTTATTATGTAACAAAGCGGTACAAGCCATGAATATCTGTTCAGCAAGGAGCACCTGTAACAACCCCTTTAAATCAGCAACAGGTTTTGGAAGAATATGCTGGTGTTTTCGAGGGAACTGGAAAGTTGGAAGGCAAATACCATTTAGAAATTGATGAAAATGTATCGCCAGTGGTGCACCCATCTCGTAAGGTTCCGGTAGCGATAAAAGATTGTCTTCATGAAGAATTCAAAAGACTAACCAATCTTGAAATTATCACGCCTGTAACAACACCTTCTCCTAGGGTGTCAAGTTTAGTGACTGTTGCAAAACCTGATAAATTGCGCATCTGTTTAGACCCTAAGCACCTGAATCAAGGGTTGAAAAGAAGTCACTATCCGTTACCTACAATAGAAGATCTTTTGCAAGAATAATGCACGCATTTTTAGTGTAGTAGACGCTAAGAATGGCTTTTGGCACGTTTAATTTGACGATGAAAGCTCGTATCTCACCACTTTTAACACGCCTTTTGGAAGGTACCGTTGGCTTAGAATGTCATTCGGAATTTCATCGGCACCAGAAGAATATCAAGAGACAAAACCAAGCAATTGAAGGTCTTCCTGGTGTCCGAAGTATAATTAATGATATTCTCATTTTTGGAGAAGGACATACTGATGAGGAAGCGATTAAAGATCACGATGTTAAATTTAGAGCTCTAATGGAAAGATGCCGTGAAAGAAATTGAAATTGAATAAAAACAAACTAAAACTGAAACTTAGAGAAGTCAAGTTCATTGGACGTTTGATTACAAACGAAGGTTTGAACCTGGTCCTGAAAAGAGCAGAGCAGTGATGGATGTGCCGAAACCGACCGATGTGTCTGGTGTTCGCCGAATCATTGGCTTTGTGACATATCTAAGTAAGTTTCTGCCGAAACTGAGTGACATTTGTGAACCACTTCGTACGTTGAAATTAAAAGAATCAGAATTTGTATGGTTAGCCAACCATGATGCTGCACTTGATCGTATCAAAGAAATGGTGACATCAGAACCAGTCTTGAGTTATTATAATCCAGATATGGAATTGACACTTCAGTGTGATGCATTGGTGCCGCGGTCATGCAAGAAAATTACCCGATTGCATATGCCAGCAGAGCGCTTTCGGACACTGAAGCTAGATATGCACAAATTGAGAAGGAACTTCTTGCAGTGATATTTGGACTAGAAAAATTTCACCAGTATACGTATGGACGTACAGTGAGGGTCATATCTGATCATAAACCACTGGAAAGCATAATGAAGAGACCTCTTCATGCTGCACCGAAACGGCTACAAAGCATGCTACTGAGACTTCAAAAATATGATATACAATTGCAGTACAGTCCGGGAAAAGAAATGTATTTGGCCGACACATCGAGTAGTGCATAGTTACCATGTGACAAACAGGAAGTCGATATAACCGAATATTAAAATATCAATGCTATCGATGACATGCCGATATATGGCGAAAGAATTAAAGAACTGCAAGAACATACTGAAGTAGATGATACATTACAAGAAGTAATGAAAACAATTCAACATGGATGGCCAAAAATCAAGAACGATGTTTCATTCAACGTTTCTGTTTATTTTGACATTCGAGATGAATTAACTGTACAAAATGGACTTATTTTCAAGGGTAACCGAATTGTTATACCGAAGACCCTTCGAAAATTTATGATGGAAAGCATTCATGCAAGTCACATTGGAATTAAAGGCTGCTTGCGCCGAGCAAGAGAAAGTTTGTTTTGGCCGGCTATGAAATCCGAAATTAAAGATTACATTCAGCGCTGCGAAACCTGCAAAACATATGAGCACACACAACAAAAGGAACTACTTGTTGCACACTCAGTACCACTACGACCGTGGGCTAAAATTGGAACATATCTAATGACATTTCAAAATCGAAACTATCTTGTAACTGTGGACTACTACTCTAATTTTTGGGAAGTTCCTTATCTAGACGACATGAAATCAGAGACAATTATTCATACATTAAGATCACAATTTGCTCGATATGGTATTCCAGATGAGTGCGTCTCCGACAACGGACCTCAGTTTTCAAGTGATGAATTTAAGTCATTCAGCAGAAAGTGGGATTTCAAACACACTACTTCATCACCGTTATACCCACAAAGCGACGGAATTGAAGAACGTGCAGTTCAAACTGTAAGGAACTTAATACAAAAAGCAACACATTCAAGATCTGATCCATAGATGGCAATTTTGGATTTCCGCTATACTCCAACACAAGGATTTAACACCAGCCCAGCACAACGTCTCGTGAACCGTAGAACTAAAACTTTATTACCAACTAAAACTGCTCTACTTCAACCGAATTCACTCAACCAGCACAACATTGAAAAGGAAAAAGACAATGCAAAACAACGTCATGCAAAATACTATAACCGTGAAACAAAAGAACTTGATGAATTAAAGAATGGAGACATAGTGCGTATTCAACCGCATCCAGGCTAGCGTTTCTCGAAGCAGTCGTAAGTTACGATAACCTTATTAATCTACGATCAAATTACGACTGGGCTTAAGTTCAAACTACGACTATTTCTCGAAACTACCTTAGCGCAATCGTATATCGATCGTAAGTTACGTGTATTTTCTAGTCTTAGATTGCACTTAAAAATTGGAGATCTTTATACATGGAGGTAAGAAAGTAGACAAGTGCTTGCAGGCCGCCTCTCCCCCAAAAATATAATGTTTTGCTTGTTGCAAGTTTGAAGGAAAACTTATTCCATGGTTCAAACATAATTAAGACAAAAGATATATAAACAACATTACTAATTTAATTTGTTTGATTGTTTGTTATTTCTATATTTAATTCACATATTTTAGTTATATTTTTGAAAGCCAGGATCATCAATTTTCATGCGCGTTATTTTAAATTTGTTTTTGATCTTTAGTTTCTCTATCCTGTCAATATCAGTAATCTAGATAGATCTCGAAATGTTTCGGCCCTTAAACGCATCAGCCATATGTAGTCCTATAATATAAGCCTTCGTAGGTTCATATCGTTTACATTCAACGTTTTCATCGGACTTTTGCATTTTTTTTCCCACTAACAGATTATGTGCGCTTTTTTCTTGATTTGCATAAGAAAACAGACCTAGATATTTTACGAAAGGATATGGAGTAAATGAACATGAGACCATAACACTGTTAACTCCAACTGCAATAATTTTAATGAGCTGCATGGCCATTTCGGAAAATAATTCCTCATCAGCAGCACTAGAACCCAAACAAAGGAAATCCATAATTCCAAAAATGTTTTAAAGCATAAAAGCAAACGACTATCTTTTAACGTTAAAAAGATTTCAGAAACCTTGTCAATAGACCTGCAGTTTACAATAATTTTCTTGGCATATACTCCCTTTTCGCGCATATGATCTATAAGTCATTTCAGGCATACGTCGTAATCGTTGGAATCTTTCTTTTTTATTTCAACAAAGATGTTGGGTCTATCTGGTGACTTGAATATGATATCAGTATCATCCTTTGTTAGATGTAAATGATCCATAATGTCATTTTTAACTTTCTCAGTTGACGTGGCTGTGAGCGCCATGACTGGTACGTTAAGGAAGCTCCTCGGTTCCGCCAAATCTCTATAATCAGAGCGAAAGTCTTCTCCCCACTCTGTTATGCAGTGCGCTTCGTCTATGGCCATCATGTGAAGGCGTAACTGCCAAATATTTCCAAGAAATATTTTTTCCAATACGGTTTTAGCGCCGATTCGGGAGATGAAAATACGATATTGTATTGTCCTTGTGCTATACCTACAATCAAAACAAGTAAAAGTGTTAAACAACGAGTGTTGAATAATCGGGAAAATTGTTTATTTTGTACATTTGTATTCTTTTGAGGACCTGTAAGGGTGCTCTCGAATTTCAGTGCAGGTTGAAAAAAAACTATCGACTGGACATCCAGACATCACTGGCTGACTCCTTTCATAGAAGTTTTTTGTAATTTATGTGTTATATTTGCAATTTTACTTTTTTTGCTTCATAAATATATTGTACACGGACAGTGTATAAAATGAAACCAGTGGTTCAGAGGTTGCAATCCGTCTTTTATTTTTTTTTACTTTGTGCAGAATTAATGCAAATTAGTTAAACAATATGGTAGACCCCTTTTTTGCCTAAAACCCGATTGGAATGTCCTCATTTTCCCCAAGGTTCTGCAAGTTGACTACCTTTGGGAGGCACATCGGTTGGACGTGTACTATTTATGAAGAAAATCATAGAACTGTTTTCCGAACACTTAAACCTAGTACAAATTTCACTGTACGTCAACATTGATCGTACCACTTGTGTTACCATTTTTGGCGCTCTAACGTCATGCGCTTTGCTCTTTTTCGGTTGCAATAAATAATAAATATTTGAATTCTTGAGAGAACCCCCCCCCCCCCCAAATAAAAAAAATCCCCAGCGGAAGAAAGAGGTTTATTTACCTTCAATAGTATCCTTCTCCATTTCAGACAAAGCTCCTATTTTCACACATTTCATATTCCACTTTTCCAAGGCTGACATTTGGTCTTCAATTAGCGAAATCAACGGCGAAATGACCAAAGTGATTGGGTTTATATCAATCTTCAGCATACTTGGTAAAACGATGCATAGAGTCTTCCATATATCCGGTTGGAAGTAGTCCTAAAACATTTCTTTGTCTCAACACCGACAGTGAAATTTCCACCTGCTCTTCTTTTAGCTCGAAACAAATGTTATGAGATGATTTTATTGCATTGAAATTAGCATGCGAAGTATTGGCATCCATTTAGTAATTTGGGCCGTCTGATGAAAATTTCGCACGCTTTCCCGCCTGTTTTCCAGTAAGTAATCATGGCGACATGTGCTAGCTGCGACTCTACTTTACAAAGAAGATCCGACAACAAGGGATACGTTAGATATTCTCTCGAAAAAGTGACACACTCGGGAGAAATTGTTAGAGAGGCACTTTCCTCATTGACAGAAAGTTCATTTACTCCCGTATCTACAAATACCAAAGGACAATTTTTATGTGCCGTTTGCTGGAGTAATTTGAATGACACCATTAGATACAAGAACTCACTACAAGAGTTTTCGGGGCGTAACCAGCCAAGGTCCTACATTGGCGAAAAACGGAGAACATCTGAAAGTGGAACAATCCAGTCCGTGAAAAAACAAAGATTTACAAATACCCCCTTGAAGGTATATAATTTTTTTTCAAGTGATCCAAGATCAGATCCATAATGAAGCACGGACAGGGACAATGGGGAAGAGTCGGGAGAGAGGGGGCATGAGAAAGGAGAAAGGGAAAAGAATAAAGGCCATGAACGGGAGACCGGGACGGCAGAAAGGAGAAAAGGGACACGAGAGAGGAGACAAGAATGGGAGAAGGGATAAACCATGAAAGGGAGACCGGAAAAGTAGACGGGAGAAAGAAAACAGGACAGGAGAAAGGAGCGATGGGGGGGGAGAGAACGGAGCAAGGGGCGGGAAAGGGAAAAACATCACCCCTCTAAATTAATAATTCAACATTCTAATATATAGGAAACAACGTTAACGCAACCACGAAATTCATAGGCATTGGCGTGTGCATTAGCCAGAGTGGGCTTTTGGTAGTGCCCGTCGTCCGTCTTAATTATTTTCATTCTCTGAAACCACTGGGCATATATAAACCAAAATCGGGGAACACATTTAATGTAAATAACATATACAGGTATGAGTAAATGTAAATCAGACCAAATCCAAACAAGTATAAGTTAAAATGTAAATGTAATGATGCTCTTATCACATTTCTTTATTTTGAAGTCTTCAAGAAGTATTTCTAAAGCACGAACATATTTTACAAACACTGTTAAGTAACTTCCCTTTACCCGTTTCAGCTTCCTGACGTAACGCCCAACATTCTTTCCAAGCGAACATTTTGGAACGACCCCTTTTCCCGATAACTATGTAGCAGTTTGTACCTGATGGATTGTCTTTTTCTATTACAGAAGAAGAATGCTGTGGAATCCCTATTTGAAAAGAAAGCAACAAAATCCTCAAAATGGGATACTATTATAAGCTGTATTAGAGCTCGACAGTATGATAAAAATGACGTCACACAATAAATCAGTGCGATGCAAATTTTTGATTGTAACAAAAAACTATCAAATGGTTGACCAGCATGCTCATAGTTGAATAAGCCCGGCAGGATTATTAGTAATCGCAAATGCTAGGGTGACGCAACGGATGAATATCAACAAGGCAGTACTGGCAAAACAAAGCCGTAGAGCAGATCATGCTTACCCTTCGGAAGCACCTGATGATATCTCAGTTTTTGTTGGGGTTCACACTGCTAGTGCTTTAGTTTTGTGGCGTTCTTGTTCATCTTTGTATATTTGTTCTGTCTTTGTCATGTTTTCTCAATTCATGTTGGATATGGTATTCGTTTGCCGATGTATAGTTCTATCCCCGAGTGACCGCTTTTGACGCATTTAAGGATATTTTTTTTGTTTTAGTGTAATTTTTATTAACAGTGGTTATGTTATATGCCATTTTCTTGTTAAAATACAACATTATTAACCGATTAGTATCAAGACTTTGAGGTGTTCCATGTAAAAAGAAAAAAATACAGACCATTTTACGATTCATACCGAATCCTAATTACCTCCACCAAAAGGACCTGAAATGACGCACTTAGGAAAACCCTGTAGAAACTCTTTCTCTCTTAGAAATTTGATAAACTATATATATTCTCCTAAAATCTAATGACCAATGGCTATAATTGCACACAAATAATTAAGATCGTGGTTAATCTTTTTCTGTTGGAAAACTTTCAATCAAAGTGCCATTTCCCCCCAACTTACCGTAAATGTTGTTTATCGCTTGTAGGTAATCAGTCAGATCGAACATTTCAAATTGGGGTTGGTGTCTTGAAGAGAATTTATTTTTCATTGCTTCTCTGCGATTCATGATAGCTACCATTCAGAAATATTGTACCATAGTTGAAATAGAAATATTTCTTACTACTTAAGGTACAGAATCAGAAGCCTGAACATGTACGTACAAAACATGGCACATAAACTTTCATGTTTTTAGAAAACAAATATATAAGAGAAGACTCAACTTCTAGATTAAAATCCTCTCAAATACTCGACGAGTTTCGATGAAACGTTTTTGAATTCCGAAAAACATATCAACGAGAGCAGCAGAGCCAATATGGTTTGTCTATTTACACCCAAATGGATATTTACTCAATGTTTTACGGATGGTTGGTTTTTGGTGTTTAGGAAATTCGTACTTTTTTTATGCAATTTAGTAAAGTCATATATCTGCTATTTTGACAGGCTTTAGGCATCATTTAACTTTTGCAATCTACTTACAATTAGATATCAATGAAAATAAAACTATTAATGACGTCATTACTAACGTAGAAGATTTGTACGTCACAAATAAAATTTGATGCGTCATTTCTGGTCCGCGTCAAAACAGGTCACGAATAGACAAGTCAAAAAATTTAACATTAACCTTTACAAAAAATTAATAATATTACCCTTTATTTACTTGTAGTTTGAACTATTTCTATATTGTAAAAGAAGAAAAATGTATTGCATGCGCATCAAAGATCATCAAAATGGAATATCCAAAAGGTGATAAAAATATCACTTGGGGAAAGCCGATGGTCGTAACTTAACATGGCGAATGCTTCAGCAGTTGATTTTGAAATTTATGTTCTTCTTCATATGGACCTACTTTCAACTCCTCATTATTGTTATTGTTGGCCAAACTTGATAACAATTCCGCTGTAGTTGCTACAAAAAGCTATACATAAAAGTCAAGTTTCGCAATTTTTCGGTATATTTATAACAAAATGCGTTAGATGGCACCATAATGAATTTTTGACCTTGTGGAATACAGTTTTTATGCGATATCTGTATTACGAAATATTAGAAATCCAATAAAATTACCAAACAAATTTCGAAATATTTTTAAAATCAACTCTCCGTTAGTGCTGTTCACACTTTTAGTGCTTTAGTTTTTTGTGTTGTATATGTAGTGGTTGCGTGTTTTGTGGGTATGTAGTGTCTGTGGTCTTCCGTCTTCTGGTGTTCTTGATTTTGCCTTGTCTCTGGACTATGATTTATGTAATCTTGTGCTTTGATCCTTCGGTATTCTACTGCCGTTGTTCCGTTACCGTCGTTTTGGCCGGAATTTGAAATTCGCCGTGATAAGAGGTCATATGTTATATACACTATCATAACAAAATCAATTCCAAATGCTTTTCATGCATTTCTAAGATTCAGACACTGAACTCGAAACTTGAAAGCAATTTTGACAGATTTTGACAATTTCTAAAAGGAATTTATTAAAATTCGTTGTATAGCACCTCCAGAACCACTGCCATTTGAAAGATTAAATATTTAGGGCTTATACACTCTCAACAAAAAATAGTTAAATGTGAAACAACGCATCTTCGTTTCAAGTTGTCATCTCAGGTCATTGTAAATCACGTGCAAACATGATCACTGTGCGCCGAATGAGACGTCATAATTTCATTTGATTGATTGAATATTGTTTAACGTCAACTCAGCAATATTTCAGCTATATCAAGACGAGAACAAGTTTGTTAATAAATAATCACTTTGGGGTATGGAAAGGGTCATGGGACGGGAAATTCTGACTGCCACTGGAAAAGTAGGGTGAAATCGTCAAGGGCGGGGAATTCAGCCTTGTAGCCGATCACCTACGGACCACCCAAAAAAGAGCTTGCTACAAGGGTTCTTTAACGTGCAGGAAGCGTGGCATTTCTTCCAACACGTGGACCCGAGTTTACATCTGATGGGTTGTGTATTTATTAATCCTTCACAACCACGGAATTGGTCCTTTTTCTATATCCCGGGACCCTCGGGGTCATCCTCCGTTTAGGAGGGGTCACACCCCGCAAGCCGGAGATACTAGGTCCTATTTCTATATCCCGGGGTTCCCTCGGGGTCCTCTGTTAAGAAGACTCATACTCCAAGCTCAGAGGATGCTGCGGGCCTATTCATAAGCCGGGACCGCGCACGGCGGAATTTCATTTGACGTCATGATAAAAGTGACGTCACTTTATTGATAACTGGAAATACTGTAAAATAAGTTTATGCAGATGGCCATTTCGACAACTTTTATTATAGTAATAAAATTTATTTTAGAGGAGTTTGTCGACGTGTTAACGCGGCCGACTCACTCACAAATTGAATGAAATCCGATAGACTTTATGTTTTATTATTATTATTACATATTATTTATATAGCGCTTATTCCGCCGTGCGCGGTCCCGGCTTATGAATAGGCCCGCAGCATCCTCTGAGCTTGGAGTATGAGTCTTCCTAACAAAGGATCCCGAGGGAACCCCGGGATATAGAAATAGGACCTAGTATCTCCGGCTTGCGGGGTGTGACCCCTCCTAAACGGAGGCTGACCCCGAGGGTCCCGGGATATAGAAATAGGACCCATTCCGTGGTTGTGCGGGATTACTAAATTCACAACCCATCTTTCGGATGGGATGTAAACTCAGGTCCACGTGTTGGAAGAAATGCCACGCTTCCTGTACGTTAAAGAACCCTTGTAGCAAGCTCTTTTTGGGGTGGTCCGTAGGTGATCGGCTACAAGGCTAAATTCCCCGCCCTTGACGATTTCACCCTACTTTTCAGTGGCAGTCAGAATTTCCCGTCCCATGGCCCTTTCCATACCCCAAAGTGATTGTTTATTAACAAACTTGTTCTCGTCTTGATATAGCTGAAATATTGCTGAGTAGACGTTAAACAATATTCAATCAATCAATCAATTATAGCGCTTATTTAACAAATAATTACACTAAGCGCTTAACATACATATAAAAATATAACAATGCACAAATCTATGAATTATAAAAGATAATGTCCCCCAAATTAATAGTTTCAAAAGCAAAATATAATTACAATTAAAAATACACACATACAAAATTAAGAGTAATGCAAGTCTAAAAAGATGTGTTTTAACACTGCGTTTAAAACATAAAAGCGATTGTTCATTTCTAATCTGCACCGGCAGGCTATTCCACAATGTAGCAGCTGCCTTGTCAAAGCATCTCTCACCATAAGTTTGTTCGTATACGAGGTGGTTTTATTAAAGCACTGTTCTCTGCTCTTAAAGAACGGGATGGTTGATAAAAATTCACTAGTTCTTGTAAATAATTGATTGATTGATTGAATATTGTTTAACGTCTACTCAGCAATATTTCAGCTATATCAAGACGAGAACAAGTTTGTTGATAAATAATCACTTTGGGGTATGGAAATGGCCATGGGACGGGAAATTCTGACTGCCACTGGAAAAGTAGGGTGAAATCGTCAAGGGCGGGGAATTTAGCCTTGTAGCTGATCACCTACGGACCACCCAAAAAAGAGCTTGCTACAAGGGTTCTTTAACGTGCAGGAAGCGTGGCATTTCTCCCAACACGTGGACCTGAGTTTACATCCCATCCGAAAGATGGGTTGTGTATTTATTAATCCCGCACAACCACGGAATGGGTCCTATTTCTATATCCCGGGACCCTCGGGGTCAGCCTCCGTTTAGGAGGGGTCACACCCCGCAAGCCGGAGAAACTGGGTCCTATTTCTATATCCCGGGGTTCCCTCGGGGTCCTCTGTTAGGATGGCTCATACTCCAAGCTCAGAGGATGCTGCGGGCCTATTCTTCAGCCGGGACCGCGCACGGCGGAGTTCTTGTAAATAAACAGGTGCACTACCATGAAGTGATTTAAAAACATACATTAAAATCTTATAGTGACCGATAATGTACTGGTAGCCAATGAAATGAAATTAGAGTTGGTGTAATATGTTGGTGTTTCTTAGTCCTCGATATCAACCTTGCTGATGTATTCTGAACTCTTTGTAGTTTCATCATTAGGTTAGTAGGTAGTCCATATAACATAGCATTCCCATAATCTAACCGAGATGTTACTAACGAATTTACCAGTGTCTTACAAGCATCTTCGCTGATGTAATTGCGGATTCGTCCAATGTTCCGAATTTGGAGAAAACAAGATTTTGATGTTGCATTGACTTGTTTTTCCATACTAAGTGTCTTGTCGAAAAACACACCAAGATTTTTGACAAATGAAACGTCGCTGACAACAGTTCCATCAAAAGAAAGGTGACAGTTCGAAAAGTTTTTTACCAGATGTTTTGGAGAAAAAACGATTAATTCAGTTTTGTCTTGGTTCAGTTTTAATAGATTAGTTCTCATCCAGTCACTGATATCAGCTAGGCAAGCTTCAATTCGATTTGATACGTCAGTCCATTTTTCTTGAGGCTCTATTACAAGATAAACTCGAGAGTCGTCAGCATAACAGTGATACTCCATATCGTGCTGTCTGCAAATTGTACCAACCGGTTTAGAAAAGAGACAGTATAATTTCGGACCTAACACTGAACCTTGCGGAACGCCGTACTTCAGATGCATATCATCGGACAAAACAATTCGCTGAGTTCTATTAGTAAAATAAGATCGAATTCTGGCCAACACTGATCCTGTTATACCATATGAAAATTCTAAACGCTGAAAAAGAATGTTGTGGTCTATTACATCAAAAGCAGCAGAAAGATCTAACATAACTAAAGCGGCACAACAATTGTTGTTATTGGTAATTTCAAATTACGATTTCGGTGATTTTTGGAATATAAAAACAGCTATAAAGTAAACCATAGCCAAAACATAGCACTTAAACTAAGAGTTGCAAGTAATTCGATTTTGAGCGTGTAAATAGTCATATACGGGTATAAAAGTTTCAAAGTTGAGGTGTTTTTCATATCAGGATCGATTTGTTGCAAAACCCGTTCTACATGCATTGCTTGTACCTTTCTTCACTTAATTTTGCCTGGTCTTAAAGCATTAATTTAACATATTTTCTAAAAATCAAAGACCGTACTGTGTACCTGTTCCTTTTTTATGGGATTGTTAATATTTTAGGCATCTTTTTCAGGGCTTGAAGTTTGTGTTTATTTCAAATGTGTTGACAACATTCATGCCATATGCATCACCCGTGCATTACATCACTCATTTTTATTGGTCCTATAGCATCTATTTAACATTTTTTTCTTTAATTTAATGACCCGACTGTGTACCTGTTGCCTTTTTAAAATAAGATTTGTAATTTTATAGGCAATTTTCAGGGCTTGAAGTAAGTGTTTATTTCGAGTGTGTTGACATACGTCCGTGCCACACGCATCATTCGTACCTTGCATCACTCATTTTTTGTTGGCCCTATAGCATCTATTTACATTTTTTGTTAAATTCAATGTTCTTACTGTGTACCTGTTGCATTTTAGTGAGATCAGTAGTAATTTTTTAGGCATTTGTTCAGAGTTTGAAGACCGATGGAATTTTTTTCATTGATGGGTTGAAGTCTGTTACGGAAGTTTTAAAAGGCAAAAATGGCTTGTGTTTTGATACAATATTTTTGGGTTTTCATTTCTTCTTCGTTTGTTTAATTTAAAAAATGACGTGCGAAAATGTAAATGGTGAATAAAAGGATATGGAGTAAATGCACATGAGACAAAGTCTCTACAAATACATGGTAAAAAACAAGCAAAGGAACAACGCTTTTATTGTTGTTCTTCATCTTGAAGTCACCATGAGGCCTTCAACAATGAGCTAAAATAACAATTTAATCATGCTTTCGGTTTAATTCAACTTATCAAAATACGAAACTACGCGACTTTTAATTTACTACTAGCTCCGTACGTATGTCCAGGTTATTTTAGTTTTTATCGAAGTGACATATCCCTGTAATGTATAGTCCCTGGTGGAAACAAGTTATTCCTATTTGATTTTGTTTGAACTTACTAACAATTATAAAAATATAAAAGACTGTGTGTTAAAGATCCGGTTTTATATCAAAAAGCATAAAACGTGCATCAGTATTCCTTTGTGCATTGTACTATTATGACTGGAGAACGCGGACCTCGACGAAGACACCCTTGAAAATGAAAATAAATGACGAGATACCCGGCATTGAAAAAACGTTCTCAAATTTTTCAACTGTGGTAATGCATAAAGTGATGGTATATTCCCTTATTTGGCAATTTTACATGTAAAATCGTGACTTTACTTGTGCTAGACGAATTTCATATTTACGGGATGACTGCTAATTTAGCATGTTTTTCAAAGGGACGTCACTCGCTAACACCCGTCATTCTGGTTTTCGGTCTCATTAGGGAAAGGACGGTCAGAAAATATTTTCTCTGGCAACGGTTACGATTTTCACTGTGGTAAGTACCCGAATAGCTTGAAATAATTTATTTAAAGACAATCGAGATATTACCCCTAGTCCAGTGATAGATACCCATGTATTCAAAATCTACTGCTGTCCCTTATTACAATGGAACCGTAAACCTGACTGTCGGGTCAGTAGGTTACTTCCCTTTGTGGAAAACGTTATAAAAACGGAGCCAAAGTCGGGATAAGAAATAAACATGAAAGTGGTCTGTTAATTTGCAGTAATTGTGCAAGTCGGGAAGACACATATGACTTTTTAGAATTAAAATTTTATGTGTGAGAAATGAAATAAAATAACAATTTTATCGAAAGAATCACGGGAAACTTCTATAATGACAGAAAGCTTCATCAAACACCACCATTCTTAACAAATGAAAGTGACAATAAAAGTCCGAAACGATCAAAGGAAGGACCAATAAGGAAAATCCGTATAACATTCGACTAAATCAGGGAAACACAATCCAACACAGAACATTTTTGGCAAGCCGTCTTAATTTATATATCCCCGGGCGCTTTTTACTTCTCCCGGGCGCTTTTTACCTTCCCGGGCGCTCTCGGGCGCTTTTTAGTATGACCGCATCGCGGAATAATTCATACACTACATTTGTATCGATTGAAGAAAGAACGCATTTGAATAAATATTACACGATAAAAGAGCAAGAAATTAAACTTTATACTTGCACAAATTAAGATTTTTTTTGTTCAGACGCAAATGAAAATTAATTCGAATGAGAAAATGCACTATATTTTCAAGCGTATAGTATCATTTTGGAGTAATTTTTCAATAGCAACCAACAACTTCCGAAGTGGCGTACAGTAGCTAGACTATTTAACTTTTCTGTCAAAATGAGTCTTTCAACTTCGTTGCGATATGAGCTAAACACAGGAGGTTCTAAAGCCTTCAAAGAAGCACGATTAAGACAACAAGATAGAATTCAGGTATACTTGGATGGTCACATTCCGTTTTGAAACTCAGAAACCACTTCCTCACAGAATGAGACTCTTCTTCCACATATAAACAAATGCTTGTGTGCCCAACTGATACATAATGAAGAAGGCATTGGCTATTCAACCAGACCTTGGTGTGTGGCAGCCATATAAAAAACTGCTATACTTGGATTGTCACATTCTGTTTTGAACAGGTTGGGGGAAACCCCAATTGGGCTATTATATCCCAATTAGGCTATTATATCCCAATTGGGATATATAGCTATATCCCAATTGGGATATTTTACCAGTTATTTGTTAATAACATTTTGGGGGTTTGATACTGCATCATGATACATAAAAATAATAAATATATAGGGTTAGAGCTTTCGGGGGATATACTTCTATTGTCAAAAGGATGCTTAAAATTTTCTGCAGATCGATTAATGATAAAAGTCACTTTGATTTAGCGATAACTTAAGTTTTAACGAGTTAACACCCGTTCTATACTGCTTTTCTCGAAGAAGTATCTTATCTAGAGTCAAATTAAGCAAACTGTCATAGTATAAGAAAGAAAGTTTTTTATTAGTAAACAAATGAAGTATGGAGAAAAAGTCATATAAATATGATTTTTGATTTCCTCTAGAGTTTCCTCTCTTTGTCCATGTCTTAGAAAATACTGTGGATGTGCAAATTGTAGGTTATAGCGATGGTGTTTGAAACCTCAATATCTTTACATATTTCACAAACTTAACTTCAAATTTATGCTTAAAATATTTCACAGACCTCTCGTTTCTCATGCCTTGATAATCTGACTATTTATAACTGAGATAATCTGGAATTATGACAGAATCAAATGCATACTTTTACATTCTTAAAATGTCTGTGCTTGTGAAATGCAGCATTATTAAAAAGATGTCGCTATGTCATTTGATGACTAAAATTACAAAGTTTCTCATATATTATGTTTCATTACGCGGCATTAAAAAGTGAAAAAATGATTCATAAAAAACTAGTCAAATACCCCAATTGGGATATAACCGTATATCCCAATTGGGATATAATAGCCCAATTGGGGTTTCCCCCAACCTGTTGAAACCCCTGGCTTCGGCCTTCCTGATCCCGATCCCACAGTCCGAATGGACATGAATGTTCTCCAGGTGCATTTGTTTTTTGCTCTGTAGTTTTCCTCTAGGTTGTCTCTCAGACTCTCATCTTCCAAATTATAAACGAACGCATGTGTACCCAACCAGGGACGAACTGTCACTTTTTTAAAACAAGAAAAACTGACCAAAGTGCGCTTATATATACCATCGCTTCCCACACAAGCGAAAGAAAAATAAAATCAAATTTCCAAATGTGCACATGTACACTTGTTGTGTCTAATCATATATAGGAAAAAGAAGGGAAACGGGGAATGTGTCAAAGAGACAACGACCCAAAGGGGAGTAACAACAACTCAAATGTTTGTACTGTTATATGCCTCCATGGACCATGGGCCAGTGATTTGTTTAATAAATATTACTTACTTACTTACTGTACAATAGACCACTTTCCTATTTCTTTTTATGAATGAATTGCACTAGTTGACTTTCGGTCAATCTCCGCAAATTGCATCCATTAACATTATGATGTTGAAAAATTTTTATTGTGGGATCAAAACTTGAAACTGGTCTGTGGCAATATGCACTGAACATTCTGTGAAGGAGTTGGTGAATTTCACTCAGTGGTCCACAAAGTGAGGTGCCAACTCACAACGCAGATGTGATAGACTACAGGTCTCACTAACCACTTCCGGGTCAATTGGCCCCTCAGTCAAAAAGTTCCTATAGAACAAAAATTTGAAAATATGGTGTTTCAAGTCATAAATAGTATATTTCAATTGTGAGAACATCATAAAAGGGCTTAAATGAAAGCTCTTAGCATATAATTATGGGAACAAGTATCATATTTGAAGAAAGTGTATGAATATTGTGTTTACACCTGAGTGAAAGGGCATTAGTCATGGTGGGGCAGCACATGTCATCAAAAATGTAAATATTTCATATTTTTATTCGTTGCAATTTTGTGAGAAAACTAAACGGTGACCCCCATATTTTTACAACAGGTTTGGATTCCTTAGATAAAATGCTTTGAAATGATATATGACATGAGACTCGTGTTAACCGTATATGTTGAGGGCAAAACTTTGAAATTGCCTGTTTTTGCCTTGAAGTGAATGGCAACATTATAACCGGTTATTGAGACCACAGTGAGTGTACAGGTAAAGTAGCTACCAAAACAACTCTGCCACTCAGGCCCCTGCCAACTTTTTTAAGCTTTAGCAAATTATACCCCCACTCTATAGAGAGGGGGTATACTGCCTTCACCTTATCCGTCCGTTCATCCGAAAAAAAATTTTGTCACATTTTTCTCAGCTTCTACAAAAAGGATTGATTGCAGCCCCTATATGGTTAGTTGTAAGGAACGTCCTATTTTGAGTCCTGTCGGTTGTGTACTTCCTGTTTGGCGGAATATGGACTTTGTTACGAACTATAGTGAAAACATTAATTTTTTCGTCACATTTTTCTCAGCTTCTTCAAGAGGGATTGATTTCATGTCAGGTGCCTACTTCCTGTTTGACGAAAAATTGGACTTAATTATGAAATTCATGAATTTTTGATCGATGCATACTTTCTGTTTGATGAAAATTGGACTTAATTACAAAATTTAGTGAAAACTTGAATTTTTGATGCAGGGTTCAATGAGTGGGGGTATACCTGGTTGCCATTCGGCGACAGCTCTTGTTAATTTCTCATTTGATTTGGATAGTATTCAAAAATTCTCCAGCATGTTTGAAGATGAGTCAAATATTTTTGTTATATCTTTGAAAAATCACTGTTACAAAATTACTTCTCATTGGATTAAAATGATATTATATTTTTTTTCAATAGATTTAGCTCAATGCCTCATGGAAATTTGAGTCATGATCAATATTTCTGTAGGAGTTATATGCCCCTTTTAAATTTGAGAATCTATAACTATGTAGGGTTTCAAATTTCTGGAGAGGTGGGGATTTATGGCTCTGTGTACCCTTTGTTCATACTGAAACACATGCAAAAAAACTTCTGTTTCATATTGAATTGGTTTGTTTTGCAATATTTTACACCAAGAGGTGTTAATTTTATCAGCGAGAGTTTTTAACCTTAACATGTTCATTGTGAAACACATGCAAAAAATCTGTTTCATATTGAATTGAGGAAAATATTTAACTCTATATTTATATAGAATTATTATGAGATATATACTGCCCAATATATGGGGATATAGACTGACACATGGATAATGCTCGAAGCATTGTACTTGTATATAAAACTGTTGAATATCCTTTACGCTTGTACTGTGTTGTTTTCAACAGTAAAATCATGGATTTTACTACCTGTAAATTTGGACATCATCCAATGAAAATTACCAATAAAAACAGGAATCTATAGATTAGAATACTTGGCATATAATTCAATCAACTGCTTATGTCCCTTTATTGGCATATTCTGATATTGGATAAAAAATATTGGTACTTTTCTACTTACCCTTTCTTCAATTTCTTGTACCAATTTGTCTTAAAATTTCAAAATGTACATGG
>MJUU01044182.1:117166-131625 GCA_002080025.1 Modiolus philippinarum | reverse complement strand
GATACATTAATACTTAGTTTCATATACCACTACTAATGAAAATTTTTCGTCAAAGTTTTCTCTTCTTCCAAAAGTGGAAATGATTTCATATTTGGTCTGGAGCTTCATGATGATGAGTTGTACCTTGTAAGCTATTTTCAGGTTTGTTGCGCTACTACTTCCTGTTTACCGATACATTGGTATGTTGATACTTAGCCTAAATTAAGTTTTTTGAATAACATTAAAAGATGCAGTTGACTTTAAAGATCAGCCTTTTATTTAAACTTCTTATTATATTGGGCATGCGGGGGTATTCATTTGTGGCCCAGTGGACCACAGTACCTCTAGTTTTCTCTAATTTCTATCCAGTTTTCACACTTCTTGACCAGTGATGAAACATTTGTTCTCCTCTCTAGAGAGAAGAACAAGTCTCGTGGATTTTCCCGCCAATTCTATTCGGAATACAATCATCGGTATTTTTCTTCCAGTCATTAGAGAAACATTTTCTAAAACTTAAACAAGTTAATTATGAAATTTCTCACATCTCGTTTAATAAATTTTCAAATGTTTAAAAGCTCGACAAGCCTCGCTTTTAAACATTTGCAAAATTTATCAACTCGATATGAGAAATTTCATAATCAACTAGTTCTTGTTTTAGAAACTATATTTCTCTAATTCTTATGCTGTTATTGTCAATATCATTTCATGGGAGATCAAAGTGTTCTCCAACATGTGCGAAACATCTTGCAATTTCATTGGATATTGAAAAGGTCACAAACTTATATCCAAAATAGCAAAATATACCTTAGGCCATGAAAAAAAAATTGGTTCTCAAGCCCTCCTTCATCTAGTTGGACTCTTGAAAAAAGCCTCTCATTGATCCTATTTTTTGCCATTTCAATAAAGTAAAAATTAAAAAATCACCTTCCTCACTACATTTTTGGTGGTTTTTACAATGTAACTAGAGGCTCAGAGACTGAGCCTGTATTGCTCACCTGACAAAATGCCTCTATGCCATGCATAACCAAAACAGATGTTTTTTTACCAATGGGGTCAAATGTTTAGCTATGTTCTCCATTAGCAGCGGTGTTTTTTGTCTGATCCCATTGAAATGAATAATTTTTGTAAAGTACCCTCTATACATTTAGTTAAATTTGCTTGATTAGTTTCAGAGAAGATGATGAAAAAGATGGTTATCTCATACCGGGCTCCAATGTTAAACTATGTTTTGCACTGGAATCCATGTTTTTTGTCAAATAAAAATGAAATGAACAATTTTTAGCTCACCTGGCCAAAGGCCATGTGAGCTTTTCCCATCACTCGGCGGCTGTCGTCCGTCCGTCCGTGAACTTTTATTCAAAGATCTTCTCTGAAACTACTGGGCCAATACTAACCAAACTTGGCCTGAATCATCACCAGGGTATGCTCTTTCAAGTTTGTGATTTTTATGTCCGTAGACCAAACAATATGGCCGCCATTACTAAAAATAGAACATAGGGGTAAATTGCCGATTTTTTTGCAAATTACTCAAAAACCATTACAGATATCAAAATTCTGACAGGATGAAAATGATCAGTATGATAAGATCTACCTGCCCTGCAATTTTGAAGAATATCCGTTTACCTGTCTTGGAGTTATTGCCCCTTTTCCATAAAATTTTTAGTTTTTTGTTAAGACTTTTAGTCTTATATATTGAAAATGGTAGAAGATAGAAGTGAAGTTTATACATTTGTATAACAAAAATAATCAGCATAGTAAGATCTACATGTCCTGCAATTTTGAAGGAAATCTGACAAACCAAATAGGACTTATTGTCGCTTTTTCTTTGAATTTTCACAATTTTTTAACGTTTTTGCTTATATCTCAAAAACTGTTTGAGATAAAAGGTTAAATGTGAATTGCAAAAGTGTTGAGGTTTTCCAGAACTACAATTTTTACCAATGTCCAGCAGTTCGCTTCTCATCCAAGATGGCCACCAGCGGGAAAGATAGTTTAACATAGGACCCTATTGGAAATGCATTCAAAGATCTTCTCCTCTGAAACCACTGAGCCAATGGGGACCAAATTTTTCACAGTAGTCCTTGGGTGGTCCCCTTTAAAGTGTGATTTTTACGTTTGTACCTCATCCAAGATGGCTGCCAGCGTGGAGCACAGTTTAACATAGGAACCCTATGGGAAATGCATTCAAATGTCTTCTCTCCCACTGAGCCAATTGGAACCAAACTTGGTTACAATAGTCTTTAGATGTTTTCCTTCAAAGTTTATGATTTTTATGTTCATACCTCATTTAAGATGGCCGCCAGCAGGGAACATAGTGTAACATAGGGACCCTATGGGAAATGCATCCAAAGATCTTTTCCTCTGAAACTACCAAGCCAAATTGAACCAAACTTGGTCACAATAGTCCTTGGGTGGTCCCCTTTAAAGTTTGTGATTTTTACATTCTTACCTCATCCAAGATGGCCGCCAGCGGGGAACATAGTTTAACATAGGGACTCTACGTGAAATGCATTCAAATGTCTTCTCTGAACCTACTGAGCCAATTGCAACCAAACTTGGTTACAATTGTCTTTGGGTGATCCCTTCCAAAGTTTGTGATTTCATACCCCCAATCTATAGAGAGGGGGGTATACTGCATTCACCTTGTCCGTCCGTTCGTCCATTTGTCGTTCGTCCGTGCGTCCGAAAAAAATTTCGTCACATTTTTCTCAGCTTCTACGAGAGGGATTGATTTCGAAATTGGTATGCAGTCTCTATATGGTAAGTTGTAAGGAACGTCCTATTTTGAGTCCTGTCGGATGTGTACTTCCTGTTTGACGAAATGTGACTGTTACAAAATGTTGTGAAAACATGAATTTTTCGTCACATTTTTCTCAGCTTCTAGAAGAGGGATTGATTTCAAAATTGGTATGCCGCCTTTATATGGTTTGTTATGAAGAACGTCCTATTTTGACTCCTGTTGGATGTGTACTTCCTGTTTGATGGAATGTGGACTTTGTAACAAAATGTAGTGAAAACATGAATTTTTCGTCGCATTATTCTCAGCTTCTACAAGAGGGATTGATTTCAAATCTCGTATGCAGCCTCTATATGACTAGTTGTAAGGAATGTTTTATTTTGAGTCATGTCAGATGCATACTTCCTGTTTGACAAAATTTGGACTTGATTATGAAATTTAGTGAATTTTTGATCCAGGGTTCAATGAGTGGGGGTATACCTGGTTGCCATTCGGCGACAGCTCTTGTTTAGTTTGTACCTCATCCAAGAATGAACAAGAGCTGTCGCCGAATGGCAACTAGGTATACTCCCACTCATTGAACCCTGGATCAAAAATTGATGTTTTCCATAAATTTCGTATTCAAGTCCAATTTTGTCAAACAGGAAATACCCATCTGACAGGACTCAAAATAGGACGTTCCTTACAACTAGTCATATAGAGGCTGCATACGAGATTTGAAATTAATCCCTCTTGTAGAAGCTGAGAAAAATTCGACGAAAAATTCATGTTTTCACTTCATTTTGTTACAAAGTCCACATTCCACCAAACAGGAGGTACACATCCGACAGGACTCAAAATAGAACGTTCCTTATAACTAACCATATAAAGGCTGCATACCCATTTTGAAATCAATCCCTTTTATGGAAGCTGAGAAAAATGTGACAAAAAATTCATGTTTTCACTACATTTTGTGACAAAGTCCTCATTTTATCAAACAGGAAGTACACATCCGACAGGACTCAAAATAGGATGTTCCTTACAACTAACCATATAAAGGCTGCATACCAATTTTGAAATCAATCCCTCTTGTAGAAGCTGAGAAAAATGTGACGAAAAATTCATGTTTTCACTACATTTTGTAACAGTCACATTTCGTCAAACAGGAAGTACATATCCGACAGGACTCAAAATAGGACGTTCCTTACAAATAACCATATAGAGGCTGCATACCAATTTTGAAATCAATCCCTGTTGTAGAAGCTGAGAAAAATGCAACGAAAAATTCATGTTTTCACTACATTTTGTGACAAAGTCCACATTTTGCCAAACAGGGAGTACACATCTGACAGGACTAAAAATAGGACGTTCCTTACAACTAACAATATAGAGGCTGCATACCAATTTTGAAATCAATCCCTCTTGTAGAAGCTGAGAAAAATGAGACGAAAAATTCATGTTTTCACTACATTTCGTAACAGTCACATTTCATCAAACAGGAAGTACACATCCGACAGGACTCAAAATAGGACGTTCTTTACAACTAACCATAAAGAGGCTGCATACCAATTTTGAAATCAATCCCTCTTGTAGAAGATGAGAAAAATGTGACGAAAATTTTTTCGGACGCACGGACGAACAGACAGACAAGGTGAATGCAGTATACCCCCTCTCTTTAGAGTGGGGGTATAAAATGTAACATATGGTGAACTGATTTATAGTATGAATGGGTGGTCTATTGGTGACAATGAATAAAACCAGTCACCTGGTGAGCGATACAGGCTCATGTGAGCCTCTAGTTGTAAAGTACCTTCCATACATCATTCCTGTAAAGTTTGGTTGAATTTGCTTCAGTGTTATCATGGGAGAAGATGAAAACATGATTTTCCCATACTGTCCCATGTTAAACTATGTTCTGCGCTGGCGGCCATGTTGTTTAGCAGATCGGAAAAATTTCTGCAATCTACATAGAGGACCTTCCATACATCATTAGGGCCCCGCCATGAAATGGTGGCGCCCTATAGTAATCAGCCTGTCCGTCTGTCTGTCTGTCTGTCCGTCAGCGTTTTCTATGTCCCATAACTCAAGATTGCATGCACGGATTCTTATGATTTTTAAACTCAAAGTTGAACATGACCAAAGGAAGCTCCCTTTCGTTTTTGAGAAAAATCAGAAAATGAGTTTTGGGAAAAAACTTAGTTTTTATATGAAAAAGTGCATATTTTAAGAATTAGCTCTATGTCGTATGATAACTTAAGATTGCCTTCAGGGATTTTAATGATTTTGATACTCAAGTTTGAACTTGACTAAAGTAAGCTCCCTTTCGTTTTTGAGGAAAATCGGAATGATTTTTGGGAAAAAACTTAGTTTTTATATGAAAAAGTGCATATTTTGAGAATTAGCTCTATGTCGTATGATAACTTAAGATTGCCTTCAGGGATTTTAATGATTTTGATACTCAAGGTTGAACTTGAGCAAAGGAAGCTCCCTTTCGTTTTTGAGGAAAAAGCGGAAAATGATTTTTGGGAAAAACTTAGTTTTTATATGAAAAAGTGCATATTTTGAGAATTAGCTCTATGTCGTATGATAACTTAAGATTGCCTTCAGGGATTTTTATGATTTTGATACTCAAGGTTGAACATGACCAAAGAAAGGTCTCTTTCGTTTTTGAGGAAAATCAGAAAATGAGTTTTGGGAAAAAACTTAGTTTTTATATGAAACAGTGCATATTTTAAGAATTAGCTCTATGTCGTATGAAAACTTAAGATTGCCTTCAGGGATTTTTATGGTTTTGATACTCAAGGTTGAACTTGACCTAAGGAAGCTCCCTTTCGTTTTTTTTAGGAAAATCGGAAAATGATTTTTGGGAAAAAACTTAGTTTTTATATGAAAAAGTGCATATTTTGAGAATTAGCTCTATGTTGTATGATAACTTAAAATTGCCTTCAGGGATTTTAATGATTTTGATACTCAAAGTTGAACTTGACCAAAGGAAGCTCCTTTTCATTTTTCAGGAAAATTTGGAAACAATTTTGAGGGAAAGAATTAGTTTTTATACATGTATGAAAAAGTGCATATTTTGAGAATTAACTCTATGTTGTACAATAAATTAAGATTGCCTTCAGGGAGTTATATGATTTTGATACACAAGGTTGGTCTTGACCAAAGGAAGCTCCCTTTTGTTTTTGAGGAAAATCCAAATACATTTTTGGGGGAAAAACATAGTTTTTATATGAAAAACAGCATATTTTGAGAATAAGCTCTATGTTGTATGATAGGTTGAAATGACCTTCACAGATATTTATAAGTTTTATGCACAGTGTTGAACTTGATCAAAAGAAGGTCCCTAATGATTTTTAGGAGATTCATAAAACATTTTGGGGAAAAAAAAACTTAGTTTATATATGAAAAAAATTATATTTTGAGAATTAGCTCTGTCATATGATACATTGTGTAACTTGAAGTGACCTTCATATATTTTTATTCAATGTTTTGATTTGATCTGAACAGATGACCCATAGTTGTCAAAACGGGCATATACAGAAACATAATTTACAATAAATTAGGATTTTGTTATTTATGATTTTCCTCAAATATTGTTTTCCGTGAAATTCTGCAAACAGGTTTTTGGGACATGCAAGGGGGCGGGGCCCTTTCTGACTTTGTCAGTATTCTAGTTTCTGTAAAGTTTGGTTGAATTTGCTTTAGTAGCTTCAGAGAGATAGAACATAAATGCTTTCCCAATAGGGTCCTAGGTTAATCTATGTTCTGCGCTGGCGGCCATGTTTTTTAGCGGATCAGAAAATTTTAGGCAATCTATTTGAAGGACAATCCATATATCATTCATGTAAAGTTTGGTTCAATTTGCTTCCATGGGTTCAGAGGAGATAGCAAATTTAAGCTTTTCCCGTTTAACCCAAGTTCAGCGCTGGTGGCCATGTTTTTGGGGGGATCAGAAAAATTTTGGCAAACTAAGAAAAAGACCTTCTATACATCATTCCTGTAAAGTTTGGTTCAATTTGCTTCAGTAGCTTCAGAGGAGATAACAAATATATGCTTTTTCCCATGGGGTCCAATGTTAAACCTAAGTTCAGCGCTGGAGGCCATGTTTTTTGGGGATCGGAAAAATTTCCGCTAACTAAGTAAAGGACCTTCTATACACCATTCCTGTAAAGTTTGGTTCAATTTGCTGCAGTAGCTTCAAGGGAGATAGCAAATATATGCTTTTCCATAGGTCCATTGTTAAACCTAAGTTCAGGGCTGGCAGCCATGTTTTTTTGGTGGATCGGCAATCTAAGTAAATGACCTTCCATACATCATTCCTGTAAAGTTTGGTTCAAATTGGTCCAGTGGTTTCTGTGCAGATAGTCAAAATGTAAAAGTTTACGGACAACGAATGCCAAGTGATGGCAAAAGCTGCCTCATCTATTTTTTAGCAAATAAAAATATAAAAAAATCACCTTCCTCCCTCATCAGTTTTAATGAAAAATGGCCTGAGAACCAATTAATTAATTTTGCATGGCCTTACATATACTTAACTTGGGCCTAAATCAATATAACAAGTATTTTCTTGAAGCATACGTTGTTTATTTATCTTGAATCATCTATGAAAGCTTTGTTTTTGTTGATTTCCATACAACTTAAATTTCATTTCTGGTGATGTCAACATAATTGATTGTAGAGGCCCATGACGTAAAAATGGCATTAGTTTCAGAATTAGAGAAATGACATCTATCATTTACAAGTCATTGAATAAAAAAAAGAAGGGAAACGGGGAATGTGTCAAAGAGACAACGACATTGTTTATCTTAGTTCTACTGATGAAAGGGTTAAACTTTAAAAGTTCGACTTGGCCAAGTATTTATGGACTGCAGATTTGATTTAAGGTAGTAGACCTAGGTTAAGGGAAATAACTCTTAAAATCGTTTGTATGTTTGTTTTAATCATTTTCATAAATATATTGTAAGCTTCTATGTAACACAGATGATTTTGGTTCTTTTTCACATAAATGCTTAAAAGGCGTCAATGAAACAGACTGTTTCAAACACCTTGCTGATTTAAAGAGTTATCTCCCTTAACCTAGGTCTACTACCTTAAACAAGAACTGTCGCCGATTGGCAGCCAAATATACTCCTCGCTCATTGAACCCTGAATCGATATGGTAAGTGCAAATTTAAGTTAGGACACAGTACAAGTGTGGACACAACACAAGTAGGGATTGTCCGTGCGAGACCTACAAAGGTAGTCAAGGACGTTAAACACCTCCCAGGCAGTCAGTCGCAGGTATGGACACAATGATATAATCTTCAAGAAAGAACTTTTCACAAGGCTTACAATGAAAATACTCTGTCAAAATCAGACAAATATAAAATTCACCCTTTTTTAGCCTAAGTGACATTTTACACAAAAATCACAAGCATTAGATAAATTTCATTACAACACTTTTTACGAGGATAACAATGAAAAAAGTGTGTCTCTCCTACAGTTTGATTTCACTATATCTACGCTTTAAAAAAAGATCATTGCAGAAGGAATCAACTAAAGTCACAGTCTAATTATCTCCCCTTCCTGGTTTCGTACAATAATTACATTCCTTCATGCACATCTCCACAGAGTGTCCTTCCTTTTTGTAAAGTTTCATTAAAATCCTTTCAGTGGTTTAAGAGGAGTTGTGCTTACGAGGTAACCCATACATAGGAAATCAACAAAAAGTCAAAAGTCGAATTATTTCCCCTTCCTGGTTTCTGACAATAATTATTTTCTTTCATGCACATCTCC
Source organism: Modiolus philippinarum (assembly GCA_002080025.1). Classification (NCBI taxonomy): domain Eukaryota; kingdom Metazoa; phylum Mollusca; class Bivalvia; order Mytilida; family Modiolidae; genus Modiolus; species Modiolus philippinarum. Next base: position 123,152 of record MJUU01044182.1, on the reverse strand, counting down.
ATACATTGTTATTCCTTTGTGTAAGGTTTCATCCAAATCCTTCGAGTGGTTAAAGAGGAGTTGCACTTACGAGGTAACCCTTACATAGGAAATCAACAAAAAGTCAAAGTTGAATTATTTCCCCTTCCTGGTTTCGGACAATAACTATATTCCTTCATCCACATCTCCATATAGTGCCCTTCCTTTGTGTAAAGTTTCATCAAAATCCTTCAAGTGGTTTAAGAGTTGCACTTACGAGAAATGTGGACAGACAGTCCATGATCAACAGACAGACAGGGTGATTCCTATATACCCTCCAAACTGTTTGCGGGGGTATAAATATAATTGCTATAATATGTCTGTGTCTCTTTTATTCCAAGCATTAGGTTTATTATAGGGTTATGCTGAGTGCAGCATAACACGACTGCAGCACTTCAACCACTGAAATTTGAAAAAGTGTAATTTAAAGTGAATGTGGACACAGCTAATAGCTTGACACAGTAACAAGATTGACACAACAAGGAGCTTTACACAGTAATAAGCTGGACACAAACTAGGGAATATAAAAAAATGAGCCCTTTTGATCCCTGAAAGCTCAGAAACTGCCATGCTAAATATGTTGACATACTACTGACAGCTTACATCAAGATGAATAAAAAACCCAATTGAAATCTGATGAGAAATAGATTTTACGTATTTCTGAAAATTGCAAATTTTGCCCCTTTCACCCCTTAAAGAAGGCACTAAAAATCCATTGACATACTACTGAAAGCTCAGAAGGGGAATTTAAAGAAAAAAAAATCCCATCGAAATCTGATTAAAAAATGTTTTACTTATTTTGAAAAAATGCAATTTCGTTCCCTTTGACCCTTATAGCTCAGAAACGGTAAGAGATACTGGTACACAAAATCTGTTGGTATACTACTGAAAACTTACAAAAGGAATTCAAAGAAAAAATCCCATCGAAATCTTTACATTATTTGGGAGAATACATATACCATAATACAACCGTCTTTTAATGGGCGTATAAAAAATTGCCCTCAAGGTCAAATGTCTACAATTTACTGTGTCCACATTCACTTAAGATTACTTTTTTCAAATTTCAGTGGGCTATGCTTGGCATAGCCTTTTACTAAAAAATTGCCCTCAGAGAAAGGTCAAGGTCAAATGTCTACAAATGTCTCAATCGTAGCTACTTGGCCATTTCCGCTGCACTAAAAAATATCCAGTAAATGGCCGAGTACTTACGATTGCAAATGTCTTTGTAAAAGCTATACAAGATGCAACATTTACCGACAAAATGGACTGGAATGAAAATCTTTGCTGCAGATTTCCAAATTAAAATGCATAATAAATCCAATTAATACTCCAAAAATTCCCAAATGGACAAGAATGTGAAAATTATGTCACTGGCTCAATGCTGAACTATGAGAATAAACAATGAAAGGAAATGGAGTTAATACACTCTACAAATACATGGTAAAACCAAGCTTTGCTCATACTTCATAGTAAGTTCAAGACAACCCCTAGCAAATCTGAAACATGATATAAAAAGTTATCTATGGAATTCAGTGTTAGAGTTAAAAGTTTAGGTTTTGAGAACAAATTCACCACATCATAGCCAGAAAAATACCTATGTTTTGCTTTCAGTGACTTTCATTGCAGGAAAAAAAATTAACAAGAGCTGTTACCAAATGGAAGCGAACAACTCAATAAACCCTGAATCAATATGCAAATTCAGGTGGGTGTGAACACAATAAAAGTGTGGACACAATGATATAATCCTCAAATAATAACTTTTCACAATGGTTCCAATGAAAATAGTCTGTCAAAATCATAAACTAGAAATTCACCATTTTTTGGCCTCTTTGACATTTTACATTTACACAAAAAATCATAAGCATTGGAGTATCTTTTGTAACGACACTCTGAAAACAACAATAGGATAACAATGAAAAGTTATTTTCTCCCTCAGCTTTATTTCACAATATCTACCCTTTGAATTATGTCTTTGAAAAATTGTCCAAGATATCATTGCAGAAGGAATCTAAAAGTCAAATTTTCTCTACTTCACGAAGATGGACAGTTGTTGAATTCCTTCATGCACATTTCCATATAGTGTCCTTTGTGTAAAGTTTCCTCAAAATTCTTCCAGTGGTTTAAGACGAGTTGCTTTTAGGAGGTGTACGAGGTAATCTATGAAGATGTAAACAATGAAAAGTCAAAGTCAAATATCTCCGCTTCCTTGTTTTGGACAATAATCATATTCCTTTATATCACATCTCCATAAAGTGACCTACCTTTGTGAAAAATCAGAATCCTTCAAGTGGTTTAGAGTAGTAGCACTTAAACAGATGGAATCAATGAAAAGTAAAATTCAAATTAAAACTGTCAGTAATCATATTTCTTCATGCACATCTCCATATAATGCCTTTGTTTTGTGTAAAGTTTCATCAAAATCCTTCAAGTGATTTTAGAGTACATGTGCTTACAAGAAATGGGACAGATCGACAGACATGGTGATTCCTATAAACCCCCTAAACTTCCTTTGCAGGGGTTTAAAGAAGTATTGTGTAGTTTTATAACAAAACTAATTACAATGTATAAGATGAGGAATAGCATGATTTTCCTGAATTTACTGTTTCCTTACTTTTTCTACTATCATACAACTTGTACTCAACTAATAAAGGATACTGCATAATTTATGATTTATTTCCTCAATTGATTTTGGCACTGATGACTATTGTTGATTAATCGGTTGTCTGATGTCTTAACAAATTTCCTGTAAATTGTATATTTAACTAGATCCTCATAAAAGTTCATTTTTACGCATGTAAAATTGTTATTTTTTTACTCATGTAAAATTGTTATAAATTCAAATTCTCCCATTCTAAAAAAAACCTCTTATCATAATTTTGTAAGAGACAACAGTAGATATTCTGTCAAGTGGTTGTTTAGATCATTAATTTATACTTAATCGGTTGACTGTAACCTATGATCAATTATGAAATTCTGTACGATTCCAATCACTACTGATGACACATTTTATTTTCTTCTTTGATGCCTCGTATAATTTACTTCTATCACTTATGATGACACATTTTATTTTCTTCTTTGATGCCTTGTATTTTTTACTTCTATCCACTTATAAAAATCGTAAAGAAAAACATACAACAAACTGTAGTTCTATTTTTAATGATAGCATAAACAAAATAAATAATACATATAACAAAGAGAAAAATTGATTCAAACACCTATTAACAACACTAATATTGTAGAAAATTCTAGACAGGATTTCTACGTATTTTATTTCACTTTAGGCCATAATAAAATAATTCCTAGATTCTCATCCATTTTTTCTCAAAATTTGGGGCTGGCTGGCACATTTTATTATATATTTTTTATCAAAGTTTGTGAAAAATTTTAAAGAAATTTACCCAAATTGGCCAAAAATCAGAATAAAACTTTTTGAGGCAGGTAAAACAAGAGCTGTTGCCGAATGGCAGCCAAATATATCCCCCGCTCATTGAACCCTGGATCGATATGGTAAGTGCAAATTTAAGTTGATGTGGACAAAATACAGGTGTGGACACAGTACAAGTGTGGACACAATACAAGTATGGACACAGTGATATAATCTTCAAGAAAGAACTTTTCACAAGGGTTCCAATGAAAATACTCTGTCTAAATCAGATAAATATGAAATTCATCTTTTTTTTTTAGCCTATTTGACATTTTACACAAAAATCATAAGCATTAGAGAAATTTCATTACAACACTTTGAAAACAACTTTTCAAGAGAAACACAAAGAAAAAAGTGTGTCTCTGCAACAGTTTGACTTCACAATATTTATGCTTAAAATTTTTTCTTGGGAAAAAAAAGATAATTGCAGGAGAAATCAACGAAAATTCAAAGTCGAATTACCTCCCCTTACTGATTTCAAACAATAATCATATTCCTTCATGCACATCTACATATAGTGTTCTTCCTTTGTGTATAGTTTCATCATAATCATTCAAGTGGTTTAAGAGGAGTTGCGCTTACAAGGTAACCATTACATAGGGAATCAACGAAAAGTCAAAGTCAAATTATCTCCCCTTCCTGGTTTCGAACAATAATTAATATTCCTTCATGCACATCTCCATATAGTGTCCTTCCTTTGTGTAAAGTTTCATCAAAATCCTTCAAGTGGTTTAATAGGTGTTGTGCTTATGAGGTAATCCATAAAGAACACATGCATAGGAAGTAGAATTATCTCCCCTTCCTGGTTTCGGACAATAATTATATTCCTTCATGCACATCATGAGACGTTCGCGTTACCCCATTTATCCTTTTGTAACGTCAGACTCCTTATGACGTTGAGATTATTGTACACAAATCTTGAGAATCATTACAAGTATCAGTAGTAACAGTATTGCTTATTTTCGCCACAAAAGTCCAGTTCTACCACTCTACGATATTGGTGCAGAGTGACCAGGATGAGTTCCAAGCTATGCTCAATATGTGCAGGACATAAAAGTGTTATTTCAAGACTTTTGAAAAAATTTGAGGATATTCGAGACGACGGAAGTGAATCTGTGGACACTGAGGAATTAACGAAAATTCTGAACAATCTTTTGAAGAAACAGGAATTGCTACAGAAACTAAATGAGGAAATTCTTCAGGACATTGAAGAAGAAGACATAGAAGCTGAAATAGTCAAGTCGGATGAGTATGCTTACACATTAGATGGGAAAATTTCAGAAATTCAAAAGCTAATTCTTGTCAATACGTCATCACTAAATATAAATGCAAAAAAAAATTTATTAGTTCAAGAATAGAATCTATGATATTGCGCCCCCAGGATGTTTGGGATGCCGTTCATGAGACGTTCGTGTTACCCCATTTATCCTATTGTAATGTCAGACTCCTTATGACGTTAGATTATTGTATACAAATCTGGAGAATCATTACAAGTATCAGTAGTAACAGTATTGCTTATTTTCGCCACAAAAGTCTGATTCTACCACTCTACGATACTCCATGGGCGAGATGAGAACCTAGGATATTTTTACTATGCCCTTAATATATTAAAACAAATACAAGTTTGTTTTCAATATCAAAACTTAGACCTTTGTTAAAACAAATAAGACCACTAAAACCAATGTTAGCTATTCAATAAAATAATGCCTAAAAATTTTGTCATTTAAAAAACCAAAATAATACTGATATCATGAACCATGTCATTACTAATAGAATTGAGTGTGATACATATGTTATTAAATAGATGCAAGTGTAATGATTATCATTCATACAGGTACAGTTGAGTTATTTTACATTTACAATCAACAAATATTCCTCATTTTAAGTTGCTAGTAGCAGTATTATTTTCGTTCCAAACTTTACTTTAATAATGAAATCAGTTTAGAACTGACCTTTAGCAAATGTCTAGCAATCTTAATTTATATCATGAAGTATAGGTTCTTGTATTGTAATTGCTCATGCTAAAAGAAAAATGTCAACAATATATTAACTGAATTTTACAGAACAATTGAGGATGAACAGAGATTACAGACCCCAACTTATGGCAGTAGCTCACATTGCCCTTTGGGCCAGGTGAGCTAAAAATATCTTATTATATGAATGGAAATCAAAAGACATGCATTAAATGTCCATAGGAAATGAGCCACAAAAAGAAAGGGAGAGAATGTGGTAAAAATTTCCTTCTGTCACATATTTTGATCTTAATATGAGGAAAAAATGCTTGATCAAATTCTGAATCCCTGTCTTAGATATATGTAGAATAATTCTTGTTTTATTGCTTTAAATTTAAATCACCAATTCTAACTTTTTAACCAAAGTGTAAATGCTCAAATGATACATACATCTATCGAACTCGAAGTTAATATTACAAACAATTATAAATATAAAAATTGATGGGTGTTCCATGGAACACTTGTGTCGCCTGCACTACAGAAGAGCCATTTTTGGTCCAGTGAAGCTCTAAAATATGCAAAATTAAAATTT
>MJUU01044182.1:89442-99692 GCA_002080025.1 Modiolus philippinarum | reverse complement strand
AAAGTCTCAAAGACCACTTATTTTTTGGAATTCTACCTAGCAACCATACTTAAATTGTTTATTTAGTTTAGGAAAAACATTTTCATCAACTGGATTTCAAAAATATTTATTCCAATTTTGGTTAATTTCCTGAAAGTCTCAAAGACCACTTATTTTTTGGAATTCTACTTAGCAACCATATATCCTAGAATTCTTTTAGTAACAATAATGACTATCAATAGGTAGATTTCAAAGATAATGAAAAAAATTATGCCAAGGGTGTATAACAACTGTTTTCTGTGTCAAACAGGGAGTGCGGGGATAGCTGTCGTTTCCGACAACATCTAGTTCTGACTTTGTTACTAACGAGGAAACAATTACCGGTAACATTAAGGACCCTTAGTAACTAACAAGGAAACAATTAACATTAAGGACCCTATGGAAAAAAATACAATAAGGGCCTTTAATATACCAATTCAGAGTATTTCCTCCATAACTTTATTTGATTTTGAACCTAAAATTATAAATCATGCAGTTTTATGTAACATCACATTCCATAAAACTTGAATCCATTATTTGTCATTCTATTAGCATCTTTTCTATTGTATCTATTTTTATACAGAGGAGGAAAATTTTACATACTTTAAGAAACAATAAGCATACTGGCAACAGGATCTCAATTTTGATATTTTGTGTTTGCATATTTGCCTATGCATTAGAACGCTAAGGGGACAAAACACAAGGACAAACTTTGATGAACTTGTGTTTAAATCTACTTTCAATTTTTTATCAATTTTCTGAAGACCCATCAAAATTAATAAAAATTTTTTATCAATTTTCTGAAGACCCATAAAAACTAGAGCATGTCGAAACTGGCGTTATCGGAAGGGCCTTTCGATCCTGAAACTCTGGGCAAAAGTAAAAATCAGATGAGTGTGGATTCAAATTCTGTTTGACACACTAACGTGTTGATACAGTAATTTGCTGGATACAGTGATTTCTTGAAGTTTTACCAAACTATATCATTTCTTAGCTTCAGACTAAATATCAAGTCATTTAAAGTTCAAAATCAAAGTATCAGCAAAACAGAAAGTAATTCAGTGACAAACATATAAGTCACTCACACATTACAAATCATCATTTCCAAGCTTCAGACCAAATTTCAAACCATTCCCTATTGTGGAAGCCAAGAAATCTGTGATGAAAATTTCGTTGATAGTAAATCTTATCTGCCAAAATCTGGTGAAATAATCTCCAGACGGAATAAATCTCATGGATATGTTGATAGCATTTGTTCCATTTGGAAATTATTTCACAGGATACTATTTTGGCTTACACTAGCAGTGTGAAACCCTGTGCTCTTGCATTGTAAGCATGATATGCTCCATGGGTGGCAATAATCACACTGCCAATGACAAGACCATTTATAAATGTTTTTATATTTCAAGAACCAGTTACGTTTTTATTGCTAAAATGTTGGTTACATCATCAATTCAGTGTTTTTTACCATGTATAATTCTTTGCTTCAATTAAAGGTTTGTTGATTTTTTCCCACTTAGTGTGATTCGGCTAATATCCCCTATGGAGCCACAGCCTTTGTTGAAAACGAGTAGAATAAACTGTTGCGCCAAGAGCACATGATACGACCGTCCACTGTCAACTCGAACTTTTTAACAATTAAAGTCCAACGACCATAACTCTGTACAAAATTAACCAACTGGAACCAAATTCCCACTTGATCTGTATCTCATCAAAAAAACTCCGGAAACCTATATTTTTCAAAATTTCACTAAGTCTAAGGGCAATAACTCACCGGAACCAAATTTGAACTTGATTTGAATCTTACATAGATATATTCATATACCAAATATGCAATCAATATGTCCAGCGGTTACAGAAAAAAACCCCGGAAACCTATATTTTTCAAAATTTCACTAAGTCCAAGGGCCATAACTCTGTACAAAATCAACCGACCAGAACCAAATTCGAACTTGATCTGTATCTCACCTAGATATACTCATATACCAAATATGAAATCAATATGTCCAGCAGTTACAGAAAAAAACTCCGGAACCTATATTTTTCAAAATTTCACTAAGTCCAAGGGCCATAACTCTGTACAAAATCAACCGACCGGAACCAAACTTAAACTTGATCTGTATCTCACCTAGATATACTCATATACCAAATATGAAATCAATATGTCCAGCGGTTACAGAAAAAAACTCCGGAAACCTATATTTTTCAAAATTTCACTAAGTCCAAGGGCCATAACTCTGTACAAAATCAACTGACCAGAACCAAATTCGAACTTGATCTGTATCTCACCTAGATATACTCCTATACCATATATGAAATCAATATGTCGAGCGGTTACAGAAAAAATCTCTGGAAACCAAAAAGTTAACGGATGGACGGAGGGTATACCATAATACGTCCCGTCTTTCGACGGGCGTATAAAAATCACAGTCAGGAAATTATTTCATGATGATGAACACAAAAAATTTGCCAGGAGCTCATTTCTTGGATTATTTCCAATGACATGTTTCCTTTCCCCAGTATGCATGATTTATAATCATGGATTAAGGCCAAAGCTTGTTAGGACTAATAACATAAGTATTGCCCTGTAGAAATTTCTTTTTTGATACAATAACCTAACTAACACTAAAACCATCATGTCAGGTCAATCTATCCTAGAACAGAGATAACACATAATTACATATAAATAATCAAGGTTATTTGCCCCAAATATTTTTGTGGCAAGGCCAAAACAACTACCAATAAAACAAACTTTTGTAACAATAGTGTAAGGGAAGGCCTTAGTACACATGTACTTACGTAATTATCTTGTATGGCTTTTCCTTGTTCAAAATATATACACCAATCATTAAATTTAGATTGATAAATCCTTTTTATATTAGTTTCTGGAAGAGAAAACAAGGCACAATGATGAATCAAACAAAACTGCCTGACCATATCTTATTTTTAAAAACACCTTTATATTCTGAAACAAAATGAATCAAAAGAATTATTCTAATCTTTGAATTTTAACAAATAAGCTGTAAGGGATATTGTTGTGTTCTTTGACTTGGAATTTTACATCTTTGAAGTTAAGCATACCATCTTTTGAGGACAAACATCAAGAATATGAGTTTTTGCAAGATATTGAATTATGATATAGAGCCATCCTTCATACGCTTTGTGTCCAAACTTTGGCAATAACAATACATAGCTATATACATCAACTACCTTAGAAGTCACAACCCATTTTGAAGATCCAAAAATATGGCTGGCATTTCTAACAAAAAATTGTGTATCACCTAGACTACAAATGAGACTAAGTAGAAATTATTCAGTAGAGTGTTCAAAATTAATACTGCTCTTATCAAGCTCAGGATTTTCTACATAGTCTCTTTTTTGCAGAAACTTTGTAATGTCAAAATATGCAGTGGTTAGAAGATGTTGATAATTTCACATCTTAAAATTTTACTCAGTTGGTCTTTGACTGCAGATGGATATAATTCATTTTTCAAGGCCATCAAAACATATTGTTAAAAATGTTTATCCTTTGGAAATCACCAGTTGGTTGCCTCCATTAGACGCTAAAGATGAGGGTAAAAAAATATCTACACATCAATGTCAGCATTGCACAAGTCACCATTCCTATCTTTGGTTTTGTATCTTTATAATGTATATACATCCACTATTATTTTCCAGTTCTGGTATTCAGATTCATAAGTTGTAGTTTGTCTGCCCTACGTATGTATACATCACAAATGTGTCCACCCCATGTGACCAAATTTATGACGTTTTATTCTCTATGACGATGACGTTCTCTATACTGTAACGTATAGAAGAGTAGTCTGGTAAATCCAGATACTATAGGTCAGATATGGACTATTAGGTATAATGATAGAATATTTAAACCACTAACCTGTTACAACTACTACTGTATATTTAGCTGCTATTAGATTTGGATTTTCTGTATCGAAGGCTTGATATATTCCTTCATCACTTAGACTTAAATTGGATATAATTAAGGAGTTTTTACTGTCTACAAAATGATATTCATCTAATTTTAACTTGACAAATGTTGGGCTGTAACTGTTCAAGCCTGTTTTTGACTTCTTTTTCCAAACAATATTTCGTCCCAATGAACACACATTTTTATTGATCAGTTTCATCTTCAGCGTTTTAAATTCTGTCCTGGTTACGTCATGACCATCTGCATCTGTGAAAAGGAAATTGATAATGTGACTAGTCAAAATACATCCCGCAACTAAACAATGACATCTAAATGTTTTTCAAAATGAACTTCTACAAGTTTAAAGAATCAAACTGGTGACAGTTATGTTAATAAAGGGCTATGCCGAGCGCAGCATGTCGCCCACTGAAATTTGAAAAAGTGTAAACTAAAATTAATGTGGACACAGTAATTTGCTGGACACAATAAGGACCTTGTCACATAAATTAACTGGACACAAACTAGTGAAAATAAAAATTAGCTCTTTTAATCCCTTATTACTAGGATATTGTTAGAGCTAAGAAATTCTGTTGACTACCACCAAGAGAAATCCAACTCAGGTTGAAATCCAATGAAAAATAAAGATTTCACATATTTTGAAGTATTGCAATTTGGCCCCTTTGACCAATTACAGCTTGGAAACCAAAGAGCAATGCAAAATATACTGCCATATCACTGAAAGCTTAAAATGAGAACAACTTATGAAAAATAAAGACTTCACATAATTCTAATAATTGCAATTTTGACCCCTTTGACCCCTTATAGCTCGGAAACAGTAAGATCTACATCAAATCTGTTGACATACTGCTGAAAGCTTACATTGAGAGGAATCCAAAGAAAACCAGAGGCTCCCAGGAGCCTTTATCGCTCACCTGGCTTTCAGTTGCCACAATCAAGGTAACATTGTAAGTTATACAGTTGATCTTCAGTTTCTCAAACTTTCACAGCTCAAACACCTCCAATATCTTGAACTGTTTTTACAGTCTGATCATGTTTTACTATATTTCTTTGTTGGTCTTTTTTGACAAAAAACGTTCTTGCTAAGGACCACTTTCGACACCAGTTTTGAAGTCGAGATGTCATTTTGTAAATGGCAGTCAACAAACAATTTTCAACATTGGCTTTGAAGTCGCAACATTAATATCTACTTGGAAATTGAACTTCATTGAAATCGGACAATGTTGAATTTTACCGCCTTTAAATGCGGCCATTTTAAAAATGGCGGTCAACGAACAATTTTTAACATCAGTTTTGAAGTTGCGACATCAATATCTATTTGGAGACCAAATGTCATTGAAATCGGACAATGTTGAATTTTCCCGCCTTTTTTGGTAGCCATTTTGAAAATGGCGGTCAACGCACAATTTTGAACACCAGTTTTGAAGTCGCAACATCAATATCTATTTGGAAACCAAATTTCATTGAAATCAGACAATGTTGAATTTTCTCGCCTTTTTGGTGGCCATTTTGAAAATGGCAGTCAACGAACAATTTTCAACACCGGTTTTGAAGTCGTAACATCAATATCTATTTGGAAACCAAATTTCATTGAAATCGGACAATGTTTGAATTTTCCCGCCCTTTTTGGCGGCCATTTTGAAAATGGTAATGAACAATTTTCAACACTGGTTTTGAAGTCGCAACATCAATATCTATTTGGAAACCAAATTTCATTGAAATCGGACAATGTTGAATTTTCCCGCCTTTTTGGGGGCAGCCATTTTGAAAATGGCGGTCAAGGAACAATTTTCAACATCAGTTTTGAAGTCGCCACAGCATGGCAAACATTTCATCAGTTTACACTTGACCTTCATCTTCTATAGTTTAAGGAATAAAAGATGAAAAATACGAAAATTTAAAAAATTCGGTGAAAAAAGGGCAATAACTCCTACAAGGGTTTATGGATTTTCTTCAAAATTTCGAGGTGGGTAGACCTTGACATGCTGAACATTTTTGCAATTTACACTTGACCTCTATCTGTTACACTTTTTGAAATAAAAAATAAAAAATGCTAAAATTTTGAAAATTTAACGGAAAAAGGGCTATAACTCCAAGACGGGTTTTCAGATTTTCTTCAAAATTGCAGGGCAGGTAGAGCTTGCCATGCTGATCATTTTTATCCTGTCAGATTTTTGATATCTGTAACGGTTTTCGAGTTATTGGCCAAAAACTGCAATTTACCCCCATTTTTAGCAACGGTGGCCATGTTGTTTGACCTACCGCCTAATCGAACACAATTTTGAGAAGCCATACTCTGGTGATGATTCAGGCCAAGTTTGGTTACATTTGGCCCAGTGGTTTCAGAGGAGAAAATTTTTGAAATTGTTGACAGATGGACGACAGACGCATAGTGATGGCTAAAGCTCACATGGCCTTTTAGGCCAGGTGAGCTAAAAACTGGCGTCCCCCCTCCCCCGGGTGATAAATTTTTCTGGAATAGCCCTAAAGGTTAATATCCAATGAGATATAGTTCAGCTATGTCATGATGTCAGAGAACAAGTTCACAAATACACAAAATTATTAGAAGAATTAAAGTTGGACTTAGAAACAAGAGTAACAGATATTGCAGATCATTTTATAGCCTTCTATACTGTCCTAAGAGGTTGTTCGTTTATCAAAAGTTATAAGAGGAATCTTTGTAATGAAGCATGTCGTCTCTCCTCATGGTTTTTCTACAATAGCTCCCAGCCATGCAGCCCTGGAAACGAAGTCCATGACCTAATCGAGGCTTTTAGTAATGAATAATTTCTTCATTTGTCAAAGGCGTCATTGCCACTTCAAATGTTTTAACCTTGGTTGTGATTTGTCAAGCCAATTTACAATATAAAACATGTAATTATGTTTTTTCTTTGACATTTTCCAACGACCTTAAAGTATACAAAATAAACAATAAAATGCGATAAATACATAGGCAAAAGAAAACCAAACAAAAAAGATGGGAAGGGGGAATAATCACTCCAGAAGAATACTCAACTTTAAATTAAAACTGTTTTCTTAACAGAAGACAAGGGCATTTAATAATCTTTACTTACTTTTATAAGTACAGTGCTCATTTAATATACCACCCTTTTTTAATAGTGGTCCCTCACTTATTGTCAACAATGCCCGAGGTCCATTTCTCAAAAGGTTACATAGTTTCTATGTTATTTATTCCTTCAATATAAAGCCACCCTCACTTATTGCCAAAATTATCCTTGGTCCAAAAGTGCTCTTTATTATTATATTTAACTAATTACCAATACTCACAAGTAAATTCATTCAAAGCATTACCAACTGGTGGAACATAGTTGTCATAATTCCATGCATCGGCAGATCTCGATCTGAAAAATCATTATTATGATTAAATCATCTTTTTAGTCAAATATTACCATGGAAAATATTCTTTTTATCATGTGGCAAGGTTGAAAATTTTATCAACGTTCTACACTGTCAAGAGTTCATCATATACATAATATACCACCCCTCTTTAATGGCAGTCCCTCACTTATTGCCAATCATTTTCAAGGTCTTTTTTTCCAAAAAATTACATTGTTTCTAAGTAACTCATTCACTTGATATATCGCCACCCTCACTTATTGCCAGTTATCCCTGATCCAGAAGGTGGCAATATAAAAAGGGTGTACTGTAGATATATTAGCTAGATGTCTTTATTAATATTGGAAAATATTAGCCTGCCCGTTCCAAAATTCGCCCATCTTGGGCAAGCTAGTATTGCCAGCTCTGCATTTGGAAAGTGGGAAGTGACAAGTACTTTTGAAATACATATTTTTGACTGGAAAGCCAAAGGCTAATGATCTCATAGAACCATCCGAGAGATGTAATATAATGGACATGCCCACTAACATCCATGTAAATGATATGCATGCTTCCAATCAATTATTTTGTAATTTTCTTTCAAAATCTGTTTTTCGAGTCAAATATTGACGATGTTACTATATAAAACTGATATTAAAGTACAGTATATTAATATTCATAGCATATATATGTCTCTGCTCTATCAAGAAATTCAGTGCACCTGTAGTGTAGTTATTTTTTCAAAGATAGCATGGGCAAAAGAAAACAACAACATGCATCAGTATTTTATCTGTGTTATGTGTATTGGCTATTTATAGCAAATAGATATTTTGTACATATATATAAAAATCACCCTTTTCGATTATTTTCACGTATGATGGAATAACCAAATAAATAAATTGTACTTTCCATTGGCGCTTATCAAAATGGTTCTCTAATTTCCCCAAAGAGCATGTAAATTAGAAATTTTTATGCATCAACCATTTGATATTTCTTGGATGACTGCAAAGGTATTTGTTTTAGCACATTTAACTGGAAACCAATAGGAAAATCGCTCTTTCAATTATTTCAAGGGAATACAGAATTCAGTTTGCTTTTGCAAGTTTATATTCTCCTTTGATAAATTGTACTTTCTGTTGGGGTTTAACAAATCAGTTCTCTAAATTTCCAAAATACATCCTTATTTTCTATGCAGCAGTTCTTTGAATGACTATGAATTTTCTGCCGTGTGTTGATTTTCAGCTTTTTCAGAGCTTTTAAGTTTATTGGTCAAAATAATCAAGAAACAAAGTGAGGTTGGTTATTTGGTCAATGTTAAAAGTTACAAACATCTGGACCTTTTGGATGTGTTATGCTATGTGTTTTGGGGTCTTCGATCTTTGTAGATACTATGAGATAAATTTCGTCCTTTTTAATTGTAGTTTACACAAAAAATAGCTTTGAATGATGCTGAAGTTCATACTATTAATGTTTAACCCCATAAACACAAGATATAGCCACCAGATTGAAAAGATAGAATCTATATCTCTGCCTTGACTTGTTGTGGTTTGATGTGCTTTATTTCAAATATACTGCCTAGATCATTGTCAGATACCCTTTACAGAAGTTTTTTTAAAAGAATATACTTAGCTCCTTTTAACTCAATTTGCAAATTTAAGGAAAAAATAACATCATGTCACGTCTTTGGTAATGCTGGAAATGGAAAAAACTTCTTTATTTCAAATTGCCCTACTCATTGAAAGGGCATCTAATGTGAAATAATTCCTTTAATCACTTTGCATTCATCACTGCTATTTTTTAACAACCAGGGAAAAAAATCAAAATAGTAAATATGAAAAAGAAAGGAAATGGGGTAAATGTCAAGGAGACAACATCCCATATCCAGGTTAAAACAACCAAAAACAAAACATCTAGGGGTCACCATATGGTCTTCAACACAGTGAGAACCTCACACCATATAGTAAGCCCTAAATGACCCCAAAAAGGTAAAAAAGTGAATAAATCAATGGAAACAAACCACATCCAATAACCCAAAAAATCAAGAAACTAAAATTTTATACGAAGACAAGGACAAGCCAATGACCAACATATTCCTGACTTGGGACAGGCGCAAAAATTGCGGTGGGTTAAACTCGTTTTCTTGGATCCAAACCCTTCCCCCATGTGTGGTGAATGGCTAAAAATAAATACACAAAAAGACTCACAGTCAAAATCAAACTAGAAACTAGAGGATGACATGCCCTCGCCCAAGGTTGAATCAAATTGGGATTTTCTAGTAATATTTGACACATATGATGCCCCCACTAAACACATGTTATTCTAGGTTGCACAGATTAACTACCGGTATGTACCCTCTATTACTAAATCACCAAAAAATTATAAGTTGAGCAATGTATATTCTTGAAAAAAAAAATGAACCGAAATCAAAGTACAAACCACATGCACATCTTCAATATAGGTACAAATGAACTGCAAAATTAAAGCTTCCTAGCCTCAAAACTCTAGGAGGAGTTGTTCTGACAATCTGTGTAAACTGTATTAATAATTCATCCAATAAATGACTAAGTGCAACAATGTGTTTTTTCTCCGAAAATGCATCAAAATCAAAATCCTTCCCACATGCACATCTTCAATATGGTACAAATGAACTGCAAAATAAAAACTTCTAACCATCAAAACTGTAGGAGGAGTTGCGTGGACAAACTATGTACCCTCTATTACAAAATCACCCCAAAAATGACTTAAGTTCAACAATGTATATTTCTGACAAAAATTAACCAAAATGAAAATCCTTACCACATGCACATCTTCAATATAGGTACAAATGACCTGCAAAATAAAAACTTCCTAGCATCAAAACTGTAGGAGGAGTTGCGCAGACAAACTATGTACCCTCCATCACAAATACACTAAAAAATGACTAAGTTCAACAATGTATATTTTTGACAAAAAT